>JAUEKZ010240311.1:4333-20515 GCA_031471865.1 Melibe leonina
TTATGCTGCTAACTATAAACCGAAAGGAATTTCACCCTACTGCGTCTTAACCGGAAAGCAAAATCTCAAAGATTGCAACACATATACTATACACAGTCCACTTTAGTCAGAGTAACCACTTAGACTTAGACCCTAGTTAATCTTTGTGTGTAGTGTAAGTGTATTGAATCCCTTTGAGTGCCCTCAACACACACATAGCTTTGCATTGGCCTTGAGAGTGATATTGAGAGTATGAGGTAGTTTGAGTGAAAGAGAGAAGGCTGGGGCTGATTTTATCTTGTCTCAAGGCAAGGTAAGATGAGTCAGGTTCACTGAAGAGACTCAGTCTTTCTGCAACTGACCACACTGCTGTGCTTCCCTTATGAAATTGATAAATTATAATTGTATAAACAAAAATGCTTCCATGGCCCAAGGCATTTCGTTTTCTTAAAACTGTGTACTACTGTACTGGAATTTTCATTACCCGAAAATATATTTCATTCTTTGGAAGTTTGTCAGCCCATTTGTCAAATCTTTTGCAAAATTGAAATTCTAAAACAGTTGTTTTCTTTTTTTTTCCTTTTGGTCGAAACAATGAAAGCTTATTTTGTGTGTCAAGATAACATGAAAAGAACAATCAAGTGGCAGCCTCCTCCTTATAGGCTAAGATGGAGCTGCTCTGTAGGCCACTTTTGCCTTCTTTTTTTTTTTACTTCCATTGTTAGCATGTAGGGGAGCAATTTAATTGAATGCTTCGTCATGAGATGTTTAAATTGAATGTTCAATTTCTGCAGGTGGCTGGCCTTCATGACCTTGGCCCCTCACCCTCCTCACACAGACTGCAGTCAAAGTCAAATGAAACCATCTTCTCTGTGAGTAGAAAACTTTGAAAGGTTTTTCTGTGCTTTAAAGGATATTTTCCCCCTTGCTTCACATCTTATTAGACATCTGCTTTCTCAATTTTGTATTTATTAGTTAGACTACATATCAGTCTGTGTGCCATCTCTAAAAAGCTTTTGAAAAATTAAGGATTCTGCAAGAGTTCTACTCCAAATGAAAATGAAATAAGATAATCTATTTGGATTGTTGTGGTGTGTATGTTTCAGCCTTTCCGCCTCGCCATGATGGAAGATGATGCCACAGTCAATGATCTAACCTTTATTTCTGATGAGGATCATGACAAAAGAGGTAACAGATCTTTCAAATTCAGTTTTAATTAGATACATGTAGTATAATGATAGAATTTTGGTTCAAAGGTACCGTACAGTTCCAGAGTAGTGTCATAGTCATGACTCACTGTAAAATTTTATCCCTTCATTTCTTATGTATCAAATTCTCTATAGGTAGAGGGATTGGTATATTTTACTTTTACTTTTGCAGTTTCACTTGAGTTATTTGAGGCCTTCAGGGAAAGTATGAAGACATGTGCAGGAGCTTCAGAGGTGCTGGAACTTGTCTCAGAGTATCAATCCATTTGTGACAAACACGTCTTAACTCTCACCAAAGTCGGAATGAGGATGACAAAGAATCAGCCAAAGTGCGTAATATATGTACCTGTCCTTTCTTATTGGCTTCTTTTGTTTTTTTAATTTCTAGTTCAATTTTACATTATACTTTTGATCAATTAAAGGAATATGTTTATTAGCATTAAAAAAAAGTAAAAGTTAAATTCTCTTTATTTGTCTCCAAGGGAAAATTTGTCCCAGGCATTAGCTGCAGTATCGCACCTTAATTTGTGCAAGCTAGGGAGTGTGCCTTACCCCAGAGATATTGGCTTTATAATTTTTGGACATTACATGAGGGGTTTTGAATTTCCTTTGTCACCCAATGAATTTGATCCATGGCCAATTGTATATTTTGTGAGTTGTATTTGCCCTGTTAAAACTGACTTGATATGATCTTTTCTGCATTTTCAAATCAAAGCAGCATCTTTTAAACAACCTACTGCCGACTTTGGCTTATCTCTTAAAAAATAAGCTGTTTTAGAACTTTGTTATTTTTCATCATGGACATATCTTTTGCAGGTTTCAAAAGAGATTCGGTCTTCTTGACATGTTGCAAGATGAAAAACAGACATGGCAGTTGGTGTATTCCTTGTACAAGGACAAGTTAGAAGAGGAAGCCAAGAATGAGATGGACAGGGAAGCCATGGAAGTACACACCTCAAAGCCATCAGTCAGTCATGAGTTGTTTTTATACCATTCAGTTATGTTAGTCTGTATTATATTGACCCAGTGTAGGGTGGATGGTTTTTTTATATTTTTTTTTTTTTTTTTAAATATTTTTTTTACTGTTCACAATTAAGCATTTAAATAGCTTTTAAAAAAGCGGAAATATCAGTTTTTTTGCACCATATGTAGAATATATCCATGTTTTGTGTCATATGAGTTCAAATACACACATTACCACATTGCTGAAACACAAAGTAATCCGTAAACCCAGATAAGATTAAATTAAGATTAAAAATTATTTCATTGCTTTGAATACTATTATGAGATTCAGGAACTGGAAGCATCGAACATAAATGTCTGATTCTAACCAAACTGAAATATGCAAAATTTTTAAAATGTATGTGTTCTTATACCAGATATCACAGATTTCAATGAACTGGTGGGCGCTACTTCTGTTTCTTATCTTTTGGCATTATCTATCATCTTGCATTTTCCAGCACTCTCTCCAGTGCTCCCTGACAAGCATACACACACAGCTGATTTGTATCTGTTAGCTCAGTCTTGGTCCTGCTTGTCATCCCAACAGACTTATGGTCATCCCCCATGTTTTGCACAATGGTATCTAACTACAGGGTCACTTGCTATCTAGAAGGACTGAGTACTTTCGTACACAAAGGGTCCATAATAGTGCATGATGTGGGTGATAGCCATTATCTGTTTGTGTGTCCTGCTTTGTGGTTGTTAGAGGTGTCACCTTTTATGAGAGATGCAGTCGCAAGTGCCCTAAAACTCTCAACAAACAAACAAACAAATCATCTCTCTGTGAAATGTCCCTGGCAGGGTCAAAGGTGTCCTTAGCATTAAAAGGGTTAAACACTCTTATCAGCTAAAGATTTTACAGCTGATAATAAAAAACATACAGTCTGATTATGTTAACATGCTATGACTTTAAATTATCACTCTAGTGATTAACAATGTTCTTTTGTTTTTCTTTGTTCCTTTTTATTTGAAGGTTTGGGCTTTGAGTGAGCAGAACATAGCAAATAAATTGTTTGAAAGAGATGTTTCTGTTAGGCAAAGTCAGGTAATTTCTTAATTAGATTGAACATTTCTTTTGGTTTCGAAAGATAAAAAATAATGTGTCATTGCTCTTATCTGATCTTATTTATTTATTTTTTAATCACTATGTGCAAGCTTATGGTCACGCACACTTACTCACATAAGGAAATGAAATAACGACCATCCGTATATGATATCTATGATTCATTCATAACTACTAACATTAACTTAAATCTATCAAGTTATTTACAATGATTAATAAATATGTCGTGTATGGTGACATAACACTGTTTCTCTGAGAGTTTGAAATGCTTTCCGTAACAGTTTTGTTTTGTGTCCTGTCCTCAGTTGGTGGTGGATTGGCTGGAGATGTGTTCATTGGAAGGTCTCAGTGCTCTGCCTGATAACGCAATGTTCTTTAAAGACGAACCAGTGGCTTGGTGAGTCATATAGTATCTCAGGCTTTGTAGACAGTACCATTCATATTATTATCTATGGCCTTTTCTGTTTTGTGTGTGTCTGTGTTATTTCTTAACTCACAAGATAGGCTTATGATGAGTCAGTTTAAAAAAAAAAGTTATTTGATTTGATTTAGTTTTGGAAAAAACTTTATAAACTGAATGAGATTAGCTTACAATGGGTCAGTTGCTTAACACTGGGTCAGTTGCCATTTTCGACTTGAATTTTCGCACTGTCATAAAGGTGCCTTATTTGACGATGGAGTGTATTTTGTAACTGCTTCACTGTTACTATTGAGTTTCAAGATTATAGGCAAGCAATGTCATCTTCCATAATTTCTCCCACTTATACAAAGAGTTAATATCTGCTTGTAAATTTACACTGGGGTTGTTTTGGGTTTTTTTGGAAGGGGGGAGGGGAGGTAGGATGTTTTGAAAATGTAATTGAAATAAAATTGTATGTGAAGAATGGTTTTGCTATGCCTTTGCAACAAGGAAAAATTCTCTTATCACTTAGATCACTTAGATCATCTGACTCGTTTATCATCCAACAGGGAGAACACACTTCATCATTTACAGAAAATGAAAAACAGAGTTCCTTCTGCCAATGACAGAGCCTTTGTATCTGAAATGGTAATCTTCTTGCTCATGTTTATCCTCATTCTGATTGAAATTGTGTGTTTATGCTATTATGAACATGGGTGCCACTTTTCAGGGATATCCCGGAATTCTGGGGTACAGATGTTTCTGTGCAAGACTTTCCAGGCTGTGTCTTGTCTTATAGCCGTCATCTTTTTTTTTCATGGGGCATAAAAAATGGAGGGGTGGGTTAGTAGGATTTTTACATTTCAGGGGTAAGGAATTTTTTTAGTGGCACCCTTGATTATGAAGCTATAGATGTATCTTAATGATCTGAATCATTGGCCAGATTGTACACAAAACCTACATCCTCTCCATTAAGCAATTGTTCAAAAACTAGTTTCCCTGTCTTACTCTGGATGATACCAAATAGAATATTGCTTCCATTCTTTCCATCCCAAATTACTTTCATTGTTATCTTTTGTCTGTTATTTTGCTAAACAGGATCCCGATGCTCCCCATAGACAGCAAAAAGCTTTGGACAATATCGATGAAAGTGATGAGCGTAGATTTCTACGCAATCTTTTTACTCTACTCAGAGCTGGTCAAATTGATAAGGTAACATTTTGCGTCAATTTGGATTTTGGTGGTTTTTAAAAAGTGTAAGACAGCAAATTAATAGATCAATAAATAAATGCAAAATTGCTTCCTGGTGTGGAACAATGATGATGCAATTGACTTCTGCAAGATGGACGCTTGTCATGATTAATCTCCCTTGGGGCTCATGATTTATAAATTTGTTCTGCTATTTCTTTCCCATTTTGTTGAACTATTTAGGCTTCAACCTCATAATGGTTGCATATTATCAAAAAAATAAAGGTAAAAATTTGTGATGTATTTATCAAGAGATGTTACAAATTCCTTCATTTAGTTGGTATCATGTTGATATTTATTTATTTGCCATCAGGCATCACAGCTTTGTCAAAATTACGGGCAGCCATGGCGAACCGCATCCTTAGAAGGTTGGCGACTGCTACATGACCCCAACTATGATGGAACGTCAGGCCATGAAGGGAAAATTCTTCCAGTGGAAGGGAATTTGTATCGAGATATTTGGAAAGCTGTTTGCTGGCGAATGGCTGCAGAGGTGACACACATTTAATTATAAGTGTATTTATTATTCCTCCGCGGAACCATGGACTTTGTATATCTTGCCATAATTTTTAAGAATGTAAATCTTTAGAAATAGTTAAATTCTCTACTTGACAGATGGTTCAAATCATTTAAACTTAAAAGCTATTAAAAAGTGAGACATTTGCAGCATTTATACATTCTTTTTTTTCTCTCTCTCTTTTTATTTTATTTTTTTTTTTGGGTTTTTTTTGTTTTTGTTTTTTTTCGCTGGACAAGCTAGTTATAACTATTGACATGGAAGTAAGTTTCTTTTCATTTATTTTTCTCTCAGCCTGACTTGGATCGTTACGAGAAAGCCATGTATGCATGTCTCAGCGGCAATCTTCAAGCCCTGTTACCTGTTTGCTTGTCTTGGATGGACTATTTGTGGGCCTATTTCAAGGTAGTTACACTTTGATTTAAAAACAACAATATGTTATGATTTACAATATAACAAAATGTTAATTATCTAGAGGAAAATATAAGGGATTTTTTACTCATATGTCAAATATTAAGATAATATGATTGAGCTAATTTTCCTACTTTTAACCCCCAGGTGATGGTGGATGTGCATGTGGAGCAAGAGTTGCGCTTGCATAAGAAGAGCAACAGAACTTTGGATGATTTGCCAACACAGTTTTTTGAACAATTGTTAGTCAGCCAGTTTTCGTGAATGCATTTTTGTGCTTGATAAATGCTTCTTTGAGAAAATAGAAGAGTGTTTTTTGTTGTTGTGAAAAGTTATTTTCTACAGAAAAAGATAAACTTTTTTTGCCAAGAACATTCATTTGTAATATTGTGTATTTTCACTGTTTTTCATTTGTCAGGTGAAGATGCTCTGAAAATATAATCATCTAAAATACTTTCTTGTTTTCTATCAGGCTATTGCCTAGTCAGTAGTTGAATTTTTGGGTCTTGGATTGATCATTAAAGACTTTTTGTCTAATTTTCCTCTTTACTGGATACTTTGATGGAATAAATTCCCTAAATAGTTTAGCTCATGTTTTTCTACTTTTCATGTTTTAAAAAAAATATATTTTGTATATATTCATATCTAGAATTGAGCCTCATGAAATATTCAAGAATATTGAAGCCAGCATAGACGAGGTATGTGTGAATTTTTAGTCTATTATTTTTATCATTCAGTAAATCTCAAATGACCATTATTGTTTTTTTCGTTAAATATTTTTTTTTAAATTATTCACACTGCTTTATTTGCAGGATGAGGAATACCAATCATTGATTATTATTGTTGTGCTGTAGCTAAATCTACTCTTGTATTTGGTTTGTCATTTGATAAGATAAATTATATACCCTTTCACCTCTGCAAATTTTTTGTATATTTTGGCCATTTTAGTGCTGTTGTTTGTTTGCATTTTTTTAAATTTTCTTTGTGCTCAAAACACATTTCTGTCTGTAACAGAGTGTGAGCCTTCAAGCCAAGAATTGGTATCACATCATCCAGAAACAACTGATTTTGGACGACATTTCAGGTAATTTTGTCTTCATGTTGTCATATAGACTACCCATCTGGCACTAGGTACTACATATTTTGAATGGGTTTTTTTTTAATTGGTCTAACCTTTTTGTTTATTATCAGTTCGTTCTAATACTTTGCTGTGCTTTAGAGATGCAACAAAGTTTCAAATGATACCAAAATAATGTTTGTGGCTTGAATGCTTTTTGTTTACAGAATGCTTGAGTAACTGTCAAAATTGGGTCTCAGAAATCATTTTAGAAACAAATCATTCAGTCTAGACGTCTCTTTGAGCTAAAACAAAAAACATGCCAAAATTAACTACAAAAGCAAAATTAAGCGATGCAAACATCACATGCGGTTCACAATCAATCAACTTTTGTTTGTTTCTTAGTCTGATTTAATCTGGTATCTGACAGGGAAGTAGTAAAAAAAAATTGTAAAATGAGCTCTGGAAGGTAAGAAATCGTAGTGAAAGGAGAGCTCTTTTTACTGTGAAACACCACTATCACATACCAGCGATATTAGAAGAGGTATGGACCGAACAATCTCAAAATCGCGCTCGTGCTACAACTCAATAGTAAGCAAGCAAAAGGTCTGAAAAATCACGAGTGCGCAATAATGGTACTCTATGGGTTAAACAATTGCAAGAATTGATCTTTTACAAAATTAATTAGAAATTTTTTATTTTTTTTAATCTGCTCCAAAGGATTTTTTGAAACTACTAATCAGTTTTTAGAATCATATGATCATTTTACTATTGCATGTCATGGACAAAATGTGTAAGTCTACAGATATTCCTATTCTAAAAGATGCAGTATAACAGCTACTGATAGCTCGTTCGATGCCGCCTTTGCTGTTTATTTCCTGCTGTTCTCTTGCATAGAATACTCTTTAGAAGTGATGACACTACCCACTCCATTAAAAATTTGTTGCCCTTGTTGCCAGGTTTGATTGAGACAATTTATATGTGGCTCCAGACGGACAGAGACTGGCTTCCTCCGCATCTAATCCGCTTCATGGCCCACCTTGTGCTGTTCCTGCGTTCCATTGGACATTCTTGCAAGGTCAACCTTTGTATTCCTTTGTAGAATTTTATTCTCTTGACCAAAAGCAGTAAGACTGACAGCTACTCAATTCATTTTTCACTGACAGTTATCTCAATGGCATAATGTAATGGCTGCATTAATTTGGCGGTTTGGTTGGAAAATCATGATACTTGTATAATTTACTGTCTTTTTTAAAAAAATCAATACTGCACTTATGCTGCTATTAATGATTACATCACAAGACTTAGTAACAATTAAGTTCAAAATATATTCTCTCGTCTGTAACTTGTTGCACTTGATGGTTGAAAAAGACACATACTTTGTTGTTTCTAGGAGGAGCTGTGTGAAGTCATATTGGAGGCGTTTGTGGAGGATTTGATCAAGACTACCTCAAACAGGAACCTTGTGGCCTTTTATGTTGCAAGACTTCAACCAATGGCACAGGTCCAGTGGTACGCCAAATTTCTGGAAAGTAAGCAGGCTGTACTTTCTATTTCATGTGATTTGTTTAAAAATTTTGGTGCCTTTTTTTATCATGGTAGAGACAATTCTTTTCTTTTTTCTTCTTCTTTTTTTTTCTATTGTGACTGGACAATGTATTGGTGAATATCATAATTATCTTTTGCTGTTTTGTCCTTGGAGCGGAGCCCAGAGAAGACAATTACTTTTTCAACAATTTTGCATCTAGGTATCAACGATGAGGAAGAACGGCGTCAGAGTTTAGCCTGGGCAGAGGAAGAAGGTTTGGATGTGGCTGCCATCACCAAAATGGTTGTGGAAACCATAAGGAACCGGGAGTCGATGACTGCCCTTCCTGTGGACAGCTTGGTGCCCGATTTGACAGTGTCAGAGGTATTAATAAATTACAGGAAACAATTATTTTTATTTTTGATATTGTATTTGGTTTTGTTACAGGACTTGTTTGTAAATTTGAACAGAAAATGGCAAGCTGCTTGTGCTAAAACATCAGCAATTTGAAATTATTCCCTATTTCAATATTCTCTCAATATTTTTGTATTGTCTAGGTAAATGAAAATAGACCAAAAAAAAAGATTAAAATAAATCATATCTATGGAAGCATACTAAACACATGAGAAGTAGCATTTTTCACCAAACACTTTTTATTTTCAGTGATAAAGTCTCTTGAGAGTGGGTTAGTAAATAATATTGTAGAATGTTTTGCCTGTCTAGCTTTGTGTGGTTTTTAAAATTAAATTTTTTTTTAAATTATTTTTTTCGCTTGAAGGAGGATGTAACTAAAATTGAAGCCATCACCTGGTTGGTGTTTGATGACAATCATCGTCCGGAGGCTGTCAAACAGGCCAATGCTCTGATGAGGTGTTTTATTGGTAAGACAACAAAATAATTCCAGAGGAATAAATGGTTTTAGTATGAGTATTACTATGAGACTCTTTTTTTACACGACTCATGCTTTGAAAAATTATGTATTTCAATAAAACTTTCATATTGTAGATAAAGGTTACCAGTGCCATTTTTACTCATGTTTCCCCGACAGCTGTGAAGAAACATGCTGCTGCAAGGCAAGTGTTCAACAAGCTGCCCTCAGACACAATAGAAGTCATTTACAAGCTTTGGCGTGTCAAGGTAAGCCTTAAAGACTTCTGTTTTACTGGTTAGGGTTTGTTTTTTTTAAATCTGAGATGATCATTTGCATTTTACTGTTTCTATAAGTTTTCAAAGGCAAAACAAGTCAGTTTTAGAAAAATGAACAATGATTGAATAAAGATATGAATTACTGTTATTTACTGTGTGACAGCTTTCCAGTTTTTTGTGTTTTTTAATCAAATGTATCAGTATGTGTATTTAGATCGGTAATTGTAAATAGCTATTCAGAGAGATGATTCATTTTTGTGTACACAGACGGGTTCCGCAGATCTACCAGAAGTTGACAGCAACTCAATCAGAGAGTATTTGTGCATGAAATCCTACTTGGTAAGTGATCCCTACTGAATGGTGGGAACATTTTATCTCGTCTACTTGTCATTTTACATCCCTTATTTTGTTTTATTAGTCTGGAAGTTATCTTTGAAATGGTGTGCCAGAATGACAAAAAAAACAACTTTTTCTTTGCAAAACCATGGGGTGTTGTATTCATTGAAATAAAAATTGGATTTGTGAATCCACAGCTAATTCTGCAAGACAAATAAGACCACTGCTTCAAGTAGCTATTGATCAGGCCCAAAGTTTCCCTGTCTCACTTGGGAAAATAATTGGGCTTTATTCTTATTTCTTAGACTATGACTATAAAATTTAGCAAGCAAATCTTTTTTTCAAATGTTCTCTCTCAATTAAATTGATGACTGTTTAATGACTCTTACCCTATGCAATGAATCAGGATGCAGTGGAGAGTTTCAATGACTGGTTTGGGCTGTACCACCAAGGGCAACCGATCAAGCCCAGTAGCCAGGAGGGTGGCAGCTTTGCTGACCGTGTGGCCCTGGAACACCGCATGAAGCAGTACAAGACTGAGTATGACCGCTGGATGCACAACCTGCAGGTCCAGACTAAGGTAAGCCCAGGGCTCTGGACCATAGGGAATGATACAAGCGGTGCCAAATAGAAGCAAAGGAAAAAAGGTACAAGTTCAAAAGTGGCTAAAGGTGGATTCAAACTTGCTACCAGTCAAGGCACCCGTTGCAGTGACTGGGTAATCGATATCTGTGTGACAGACTGAACAAAATTCTGAAGCATGTATTATGCTTTGGGTGACTTTAAAAAATACTTCCTCAGTTTTGGACATTTTGTGCAAAGTATTGAAAGATTTCCTAAGATTTTTTTTGTTCCAAGGGTAGTTATTGTTATGTGGTTTTTATGTTTTTTGTTTTTGGGTTTTTTTTTAAATTATTTTATTGCAGTTTGATTTTACTGTAGTAAGGTAGGGGTATATCCATCATTTTTAAAAATTGCATGACTAACTAAATCTCCTTCCTGTTTTAGAATATCAATTTATTCAGCTGTCATTGTTTTTTCCTTGCAGACAAGCAGGGATAGAATCTACAATGTGTTGCTGTTTCCTGACGGTGGGTGGCTGGTGGACGCTACTGAGGTAAGATTTTCACTTTTCACTTTTTGTCTATAAAATCAATACTTGAAATTTGCAACAGGTGCTATTGGAACAACACCCATTTAAGACACCGAAAGCTATGCGTGAAGACTTGATAATCTCAAACTCAAGAGACAAGAAAATGTTAATAGTATATACCAAAAGCCAGAATGTAAACTCCAACCATGTTATAGTATAACTTATACCGCCATCCTCACCTACTGCCAGCTTTTGGCTGTGGAACAGATTGGCTAACTTCATTATGCCATCATCCGCCTATGATTCATCTTTAATAATAGTGACTTGCATAATGTGATTAATTCTCGTTATACCAGAGCAGCCTAAAATTTTGTCACTTCCATACAAAACTTAATCAGATGAAACATCCCTCAAGCACTCACTAAACACTTCGTTCCCTTTCCGATGGGTGATGTTTATATTTATAAGTATAAGTTAAGTAATTAGACCTGCAAACAGTGAGTTCTTTCACCTTTTTGGTGTATCACCCTACCCCACTGTACATTGTATTTTCGTTTTACTGCCATTAATTCTGGTTATACCACTAACCTTATGCTTTCCACAGACTCCGTGTTATAATGAGGTTTGAGTGTATTTCTTATTTCCATATTTTCCATTGGCAGGAGCCCAACTCCGTGGACGAGTTGCGGCAACACCAGATGGAGCAGCTCCGACATATCCACCTGCCTGCCCTGTGTCTCAATCTCCACACCATCCTACACTCCAGCGGAATGTTTGCAGAGGCTGTGCAAATTGCCGACGTGGTGGCCTCAGAAGTTCATCAACTCTTTAAGGTTTGTTTCTCTTATTTTGATGAATACATGGAAAGGAATCGTAGGGGCTTTTGGTTTGCTTATATTAGGGGCCTGTCTGTCACTCATTACCTTAAGATGAATCAATTCGTGGATGAGATCTTTACAGAATGATTCTACCTCTCTTCAAATTGTTTTTCAGGTTTGATGATCAATTCCATGTAAAAAAAACTTGCTGTAAATGAGAATGACAATGTATTCTGAGTGTTATTAAGTTGGATAAACTTTATGTGAAACTGCTGTCAATCTAAAATGGGTGAAATGCTGTCCTAAAACATGTACCATAGGGCATGTTGCTGTGTACGGAGGATGATCAAAGTTAACACTGAAATATGCCTGATATTTCCTATTATCACCACATTGCGAGGTTACATCGTGTGGAATGAGTATGAGTCAACATGTTTTACCAAGAAATTTATGCTCATTGTGGAAGATAATTAAACTTACAAAGCATTTTTTACATATTTTTGCTTTTTTGTCCCTCTCAGGTGTTTGACAAAGGTTCTCTCCAGCATCTGCTGTCACAGATTGCCAAAAGCTCCCACAGTCTCCTCAACGCCAGCAAAGATCCCCTGGGGTACGAGATTGTATGATCGGACCATTGAGGCAATCTCAACCATTTCATTTAACATTTTCCATGCCATTAAAGATTCAATAAATTGTGTTGATGTTAAATGTAAACTTAGTTATTGTTTTTTTTACATGGTATTTTGGTAATTTTGTGGGTGGTTGGCCAGCATCTCTGTTACTGTTAGCCTCTACTTCTGTTGCTTCTCTTTGGATTCACTTACATATCTTTCTTTTCCTAGCAGTCTTTCTATTGTTCTCTCAACTATGTGTACCATGCTGTTTTGTATTCTATTAGCTCAGTCTTTGTCCTGCCTGTTGTGCCAATCGGTCGCGACTGTGGGGGTTGCCTTCATTGGTCGACGTCACCTTAGCCCGTGGGCGGACCGCGATCGCGGTGACTCCACTTCGCCTTAGAGGGGTCGACTGTAGTATCACACTATAATAATATTATTAATAGCATGCTTTTGTCTCTCTCTCTCTTTTTCAAAGCACATAATATGCCCCGTGGTCAAACCAAAATGGTAGCCACCAAACATAAAGATAGGTTTTTATTTTTAAGCATGTCTGTGTCTCAGTCTGGATTCACAGAGGTATTTCGAAGAAAGAAACAAACAGGCAGTTAAAGGGATTTTAGATAAGTTTGGAAAAGAAAGTGTATCATCCACACTGAATGATAGGCTAGTTAAAAGAACAGCCAGACTTCGACAAAAAAGGTGACAAAGAGATGATTTAAACATGTGGGATGACCATAAGTATGTTAGGACGACAGGATGGACCAAGACTGAGCTGAGAGATACAAAACAGCTGTGTGTGTATGCATGCAAAGGAGCGCTGGAAAAAGTAAAGATAGGTAGAGCCAAAAGGGAAGATACATAGTCATATGTGCCTACAATAATGTCTTTTATCAAAGATCAAAAACAAACAGTGTAAGTGTTGCTTGAGATCTGGAAAAATTCTTTATATTCATCCTCTTACTTACCGACTGTCAATAAGGACAGCACGAGTTCACAGGAGCGAAATTTGGTCTGAATGAGAATGAGAATGCAGCAACACACAGAAATTGAAGGAAGATGAAATGCCACAAGGCATTGAATATTATAAGTGGCATTATACACACACACACGATATCAAAGGGGTATGGATCAGGTGGAACACAATCTACTGTTACCGTCAAGACAGTGCTGGAAAAAGTATGATGATAGCGATAGAAAGAGGGAAAAAAAAACCTGCAGTGTCCATCTGAGACACCTTTCAATCAAACAGCCGGCAAATAAAATCAAACACAAGCCAAAGTTAGATCTGTAGGTACATGTTTAATATAAATTTAAATCAATATTTACAAAGATGATGAGAGTGAGAGATGAGTATGTACACTGATGATGCAGGGATGGATACATTAATTCAATTCATGTTTCTCTTATATTAAAACAACAATCATACAGTGAACACATTCCATATCAAGTCCAAGGGCATAAATTCAAATTAAATTTGATGTAAATAGGTATTCGTTCTTGTCCATGCTAACCTTGCAACTCAAGAAAATAAGTTCTTCAAAGCAAAGGCAGTGACTAATTGCACACACTGCGTGCTAATATTAATATAGCCTTAGTAGACTAAACAAAACAGCTGGAAAATGTAAGATTTCAGATATTAGAAGTGAAACCAAAAGAGAAGAGATAGAGAAGTAAAGCCCATCACTCATTCATCAACCACTTGCTCAGAATTTGCACGGTTTCTGTGTATCCAAGAACACAAAGCTATCACTCTTTTCTTTCAGTTTCTTCAGACTCTTACATTACGTAAAATTAAAATACACCAACAGGCCATCACAATCATGACATCTATAGGAAGATACAAACATATCCACCACACTCAAAAAAAAATTTATGGCAAGGAAGTTCATAACTGATTGCAATTTATTAAGGAAACTAAACTAAAGCAGCATTAATAAAAAAAAATTATTTCAAAAAGTTGCCACCTCAAACATGATGATGCAAACTTGAAACAGGTAACATCAAATTGAAATAAACACAGTAGAGAATAATGTCAACCCTTTCACAGTGAGGTCTGACTCTAACCCAACTTAACTTAACAATGCAAAATCTTGAAAATGTACATGTTCTCATACAAAATAAATCAGTTAATTGAACTGACTATGCCAAAAGCCTGAATTTCTAGCTTTTTGCATATCTCAGTTCAGTGAAATCAGATTATGAGAAAAGACAAATCTTGAAAATGTTGGTGTCATTAGCCTTGAAAGGGTTAAACATGTGATATGACTATGACCCCAAAGGAGACCAATGACTCAAATTTAAACCTGGATGAATAAACGGTCCAATATTAATTATATTCCCCCCCCCCCCCAACCAAAAAAACCATAACAACAAAGAGTAGATTTAACTACTGAAGAGTGTATCACTCCCAAAAATAAAGAGTAAATTTTACTCCTTAATCTTATCAGCAGTGGAGTTGCCCAGACAAATGCAAACAGTGTCAGTGTCAGTGGAGCTGACTGTCTCCCATATGACACGTCCCAGAGCATTTGTTTTAGTCATGTTTGCATACAGACAAGGTTTAATGTTTTGTATTACAATGCATGGTAGGAAAATTTGCTTCTAGACGTGACAAAAGTTGATGACATTAATACTAATTAATACCACCCATGTTTGCACCCCTATGATCAGAGCAATGCTATCTTATGTTCTATGTTCATTTATTGTCATTTTTTAAACTTCTTGAGGAATGATATAAGGCAAAGACAAAGAATCACTATAGAGTCGTGTCAGGAACAAACACGTTGATTAATTCAAGAAAGAGAGACAAAGGGAGATCTTCTTCTTCTTTTTCCAATTAAGTGACTGACTTGGCTGAGTATTACTGCCAGTGCACATTTCAATGTGGTTGATTACAGACCTCTTAAACTCTTAAAGTTAAAGCGTTTTTAATATTTTTTCTCATTTTTTAATTTAAAGCAATAACTTATAGTTATAGCGTCTTTCTTTAGCTAAAGTTGGAATGTCAGAAGGTATTCTAGAGTGAAATTGAGAGAGAGGTATACCGATTGATAATAGGCGGAGAGATACCATGAGATAACTATTTGCTTTTATTTTCCTCAGAGAAACCTAGAATTTTGGGAAGACTATCAAGTCTGCCAACCATGACTCCATTATAAAAGCAGCAGCAGTAATGACATGTCTTATGGCTCAGTTGATCTCGGCCTGCAGTTCTTCAATCATAAAGCAGGACATGTCAAACATACAGATAATATCCCTGCATCGAACAACATTATAACTCTGTTGATAACTACGTCAAACAAAAATGAACACAACAGCGTCAAAGTTGATCCAACATCACATGGTCATCTGGCTTCAGTTCTTGCTTGACATTGATCTGCCCAACAAAAATTCCACCAGAACCCCTTGCCCGATTCAGTGCATGTCTGTGTCTGGATTCATAGAGGTATTTCTAAGAAAGAAACAAACAAGTACAGTTAAAGGGATTCTAGATAAGTTTGGGAAAAAAAACGACAAAGAAAGTGTATCATTCACACTGAATCTCTCCTCACTACATACCTCTATCTAAGCAGTCAGCTACAATGACAGTATCACCTTTCAGGCCCTTTGATTTGGTAAAATTGAAATTCATCCTTTCCCCTATTCCCTAAGAACATTTTGGCCAACAATTTTTTATTTTTATTTTTTATCTCTTATTCATTATGTTATATTTGTTTTTATTTTGTTTATCTAATCATTTATGTTTTTTATTTATTTTTG
>JAUEKZ010240421.1:0-20515 GCA_031471865.1 Melibe leonina
ACAGCGTTGCGGTAGATATAGGATGCCAAAGGTCAGGACTAATTCCTTCTTGCCTAGGTCCATTTCGATCTTGAACAGTTTACACCCAAGGCTTTAATGAAATTCATTGTTTTATCTATTATTCATTATGTTATTAATTAAAAAAAATAATTATCTAATCATTTATGTTTATGATTTATTTTTGCCTATTTGTTTTATTGTTTTCTGTCTTATGGCGCATCCCTATGTCTGTATGTAACATTGTAAAATGATTTCCCCGTTGAGGGATCAATAATGTTTTATCTTTTCTTATCTTAAAAGATGTAACCCATGTTTACCCAGCACTCAACGCAGACAAAATTTACCATCTAGAAAAAAAAAAGTATCCATGTCTCCGGTCTAGATAGGTATAAGAGATGAGTCAAATCTGAAATAATATGCAGTGCAGAAACAAGACAAAGCCAAAGACGGCACAGAAAAAGTATGGTTACATCTAACATTATATTTGACCAAAAGCTTGTCCACAGCACCCAGAGAAACACGTGATTGAGTGCACGGTATAAAGTTCTCAGCGGTAGTGGTAAAGTATAATGTCAACCAGACTTTTTTTTGACGGTCTATGCGGAGGCTGTGGACAAGAGCCAGGAAATGCCCTCCTTTGAAGCTAGAGATTAAAGAGTAAGGGCAGATGGGACTTTTTCGGCCTGTTAACCATAAATTTCACTGCTAAATACACCAAAAATGTTCAAGATTTGCCAGTTCTTATACCAGATAAATCAGACTTCAGTGAACTGACATATTATGCCAAAAGCATGAATCTCTCTTGGCATCTGTAAGTTCACTGAAATCTGATTTATCTGGTATATAAGAACACGTACATTTTCAAGATTTTGCAGAATTTCAGTTGGTTTAAAATCAGACATCGCTGTGAAAGGGTTAAGTCATCAAAATTTCCCGAAAGGAAGTAGCTGCATGCATAATGATATAAAGATGACAGACTCCTCTGAAACTTAGCGTTCGTGTGGGTTTTTTTTTCATTGCTGCTGTATTTTTTTTCTGTTCCCGGATTTTTTTTTCGGTTCACCACAAATATGATATTTTCAGTGAACCAAAATAAACACACAAAGGAAATATAACACTCTCCTCAGATAAGACAGCTAGGCCTAGAGCAAAAAGACAGATCAAAATGGTGACTCGAACATGTCCGTAAATTGCCTAACTATTCCAAGGAACTCATCATTGTCCCATGTCATGTGCCTCAAATGTTTAATCTGAGTCCGGGACAGCAAAAATCAGACAAAAAGTCCTCATGGTAACAAAATAATAAAGAGAATTGTACAGTTAATTTATGTTTACTTTTAAATCTAGTGCAGATAGACCAGAGTTAATTCTTTGTTCGATCACGATTTCGATCATTCATGTCGTGACCAAAACCACACAGACTACCTAAGGCTCATCTCACCTGCTAGATACTAGATACCAGACAGCCATGGCGGAAAGTGAAGGTGGCAAATTACCACCAAATGCCCGCGTCTCATTTTTCACCCCCGGGTGGCGGGCGTCTCACTGCCAACGACCAACCAGACAACGGTTAGTTACAGAGTTAACCCTTTCACAGCAAGTTCTGATTCTAACCCTACTGAAATATGCAAAATCTTGAAAATGTACGTGATCTTATACCAGATAAATCAGATTTCAATGAACGGACATATAATACCAAACGCATGAAAATTCAGGCTTTTGGCATATGTCAGTTCACTGAAATCTGATTGATCTTGTATAAGAGCATGCACATCTTGACGATTTTTTGTGTCCTCAGCAATGAACGGGTTAAAGCGTGTTGTATTGTAACTCGTTTCTGCCATGGTCACTGGCTGGTTCAAGTTAACCCTTTCAATACCAGAGTCATTTCTCAAACTACTAACAAGATACATAATAAACATCTTCAAGATTAATTTGTCTGATCTTGTAAAAGATAAATCAATAATCTGAATTTTAGGCATTCAGAACATCATGTCAGCTAACTGAGGATCTGATTTACCTTGTATAAGTACACGCCAATTTGGAAGATTTTGGGTTTTTCCGCTATGGAAGGGTCGAAGATAAAGCTTCAGTCCGCTGCTTGTTTCGGAGACAAACTTAAAATAATATGAAGTGTAGATAAAAGACAAAGCCAAAAGAACGCAAATAATAATAATTGTAATAATGGTAATAATAATAATAATAATGATGATAATTTTTTTTAAAAATGGACACCCCCCTCCCAGATAATGTACCTGAGCGGGATTGAACCCGGGAACCACGACACCCATAGTTTGGCCGACAGCACGAGAATGCGAGCCTATAAACTTGGCCATCCGCCCGCATTAAAAAAGCGGGCCTCAAGCTAGTTGTAGGTCTAATGTATTATTATCAGTCTGTGTTGGCGACCTCCGCAATGATTGTGTCCCGTTTGGCCAAGAGCAGACACAATGAAAATGTGTTTGTGTGTAGGTATGGGGAGGTGGGCGGACCACGGGTTTTCTTTTTGTAATGTCCTTTTTTAATCAGCCTTAGCCAAGTGGATAGCTTCGCTGAATTGTGCCTGATGCTTAGCTTTGTTTATTATAGGTGCTGTCAATTATACTCCAATCTCTTCCCCCTCCACCCTTCTCTCTCTCTCTCTCTCTCCTCACTCTACCCCCCATCCCCCCCGGCTCTAAATCTACATCTTACCCGTTCTCAAGACACAATGATGTACAGATGCAGGACAAAACGGTGTTATTGCATCGAAACACACGGGGGAAATCTTAAAACCCTTCATGAGCGGGGTCTGGTTCTTACCAAACAGAACAATAAACAATATCTTGAAAATATACGTGTTCTTTTCATATTATAAAATGAATCAGATTTTAGTGAACTCACATGTTGGGCTTTTGGCATAAATCAATCCACTAAAATCTTATTTTTATAGCAAAAAGAAGCGTAGCATAAAATAGCATAAGAAGAGGCAAAGCTAGAAGAGATATTTAGTTAGGCAGTTTGAGAAATAACCATAGCATTGAGAGGGTTAACAAATACCGCTTTGCGTTTAGACACCATCATATGACGTCATCGAATTGGAAGCATTGAAAGAAAAGAACCGAATCGTGGTGGCGAGTTTTTCAATCATAATTTGATACGAGACAATGTTATTATGTTACTTGTCTCTCGTGTCACAAGATCCGTTCGGCGGCGTAGTTTGCCTAGCACAATGGCGGGGCGCTTACTTTGTGTACAATCATAGAGACTCATTTACTACAAACCTATGATAACTGTAGGGAGGCGCGGTGGCCTAACTGGTAGTAACGGAGCACAGAACCAGGGGGCTCTGGGTTCGATTCCTATTTGTGGCACTTCGGTTTTTCCTTGGGCAAGGAAATTTACTCCAATTGCCTCACCCACCCATGTGTAAAATGGATACCAATCCACAATTAGGGTTGGGGATTGTAATCTGTGATAGATCAGCGTCCCACCCAGAGGATAGCAACCATTATTATTTGTCCGTTTCACGTCACAAAACCCGGGATTAGGTCCGTGTCCATGGGCCATAAGGCTCCAAATGACTTTACTTTACTATAAAAACTATCGACCAATTTCAGTTCAGTCTGTTCCTCTTTCTCTTTCCTTCTCTCTCCCTCTCTCTCTCACTGACTATCTCATCTCTCTCTCCCTCTCCCTCCCACTCTCCCTCTTCTATCCCCCCTCTCTCTATTTTTCTTCTCTCTGTTTAGTTTTAGGTGTGGTTTCATGTATAATGAATACGACGATAAACCAGTGAGGGGAAAGGTTCTAAAACTGGTGCGTATCATACACAATCCAGTTAATAATATGAGACTAAAATAAATAATTTTCGTCGAGGCAAAATTACTCACAACAATTATCGCACTGTACAACACAAAAAAAACTATGGTCTTATTGGAATTGGAAGGGGGGGGGGGGAGGTGAATACTAGTCACTTAGTTGCGGACATGTTGTCATTCTGACGCCAAAAGCATAGTCTCTCTATATATATTTATGCAATGGCTAATCATTTGACCAAGCCACGCCCTTGAAATTAAAGGCATCGTATACTAGAACAAGGGAGGCAGTCGGTGGCCTTTGACTCTTGTCATATTAGTTATCTATCTTTCTAGATCAGAGAATCACTTTCCTTACAGATGATCACGATTCATTTCAGCTCCAGCCAACCAACACTCTGTCATGATCACTTTGTGCTCAGCAAGACCAACACAGCGTAGATGGCTTCTTGGACGTGATTCCATAGATGTTCATAAAATTCTTTGATGTGTTTGTAATATAATTTTCAATTTGGAATTTGCAACAGATAAAAATTCTTCGCATGATATAAATTAATGCAACGGCTCTTTTAAACCGCTTTTAAGTTTAAGAGGTCTGTAACCGATCACGTTGAAATGCACACTGACACCAGTAATATTCGGCCCAGCTGAGTCAGTCAGTTTATTTGAAGAAGAAGAAGAAAAAGAAGAAGACAATTTCATTGTGCCATTTACATCCTAGGTAGAATATTGATATGGATACGATGGCATAGAGTCCAAACCGTATTATGCGTTGATGTTTTGACAGCTGCTCTAAACCCTTTCAATGCTAAGATTATCATTTAGTCAAACTACTGACAACATACATCAAAATATTCATGATTCACCTCTTCTAATACCCGATAAATCAGATTTCAGTGGACGCAGATAATATGAATGTCAAAAACCTGATAGTCAGTTTTAATGTAATTGCTATAAGACCACGTACAATTTAAAGATTTTGCATATTAGCTGGGCTTGAATAAAACCCGGCTGTGGAAGGGTAGTCACCTTATACTGGTACCGGGCCAACCAGCACTGTTCCCATAATGCGAGCACTTGGCGGTACAAGCGTCAAAATGCAGATTTTATCCCTTTCACTGCGAGGTCTGATTCTAACCCAACTGAAATATGCAAAAGCTTGAAAATGTACGTGATCTTTACCAGATCAATCAGATTTCATTGAACTGAATTTCAGGCTTTTGGCATATGTCAGTTCACTGAAATCTGACTGATCTGGTATAAAAACAGGCAAATCTTGAAGATTTTGTTGTCTTAAGCCATGAAAAGGTTAACGTCTGAATTCGAAACTTCGACCTACTTATATTTAAAAAAAAATAAAAAATTATATCGTGTGAGAGAATATCTAGAGTGTAACCTGAAAATCTACTTAAATAACATCGTGTGTGTTTTGACGATTGAAATTTAATGCAAAGGTGAAATAGTTTTTCAGTTGCAAATAAACAACTAAACAAACAGTAACGAAAAATATGTCCTCCAAAATGAAAAGAATGTTAAAGAGAGATCAAAGGTCAGACTCCGGATTTGACCTCATGGTGGCGCTTCGAACACACAACACACGTAATCGAGTACATCGGGGAGTGAGGAAGGACTCGAACACGTCGTCCTACTCAGCGGATATTCAATACGAGAACCCGACCATGGTGAGTATGTACTTGATATCAATGTGTGTTTGCGTGTGTGTATTTGTGTCTGTGTGTGTATTTCTGTGTGTGTGTGTGTGTTCGTGTGTGTGTGCGCGTGTCCGTGTACATGTGTAAATGGCGTGTGTAAGTCACAATCTTTTAGTATATCCGCATTCGGACTTATATCCAGTTTACAACTGGTTAACTGGTTACTTATTGTGGCAAACAATCGTGCTAGCTACATATTATAATATGCTGATCTGATTAATTGGTTTACAATTAACTAGAAAAGTAACATAACATAAAAAACCCCCGAAAGATTGATTAGGAGAACTATTACGAGAAATACTATTATTGTCATCATATTGACTTTTTGTACATGAGTACCTAAAGATAGGGCTCTCCTTTTATCACAGTGACTACACAGTACAACGTAGTATGTCACCTTGCCATAATGTACTTGGCGTCGTTACAATCCTCTTATCTCGACCACATACTTAACCCTTTGACAGCCGGGTCTGATTCTAACCCGACTGAAATATTCAAAATATTGAAAATGTAAGTGTTCTTATATTAGATATATCAGATTTCAGTGAACTTAACTGACATAATATTATGCCAATACCCTGAAATTTAGGCTTTTGGCTATATATGTCAGTTCACTGAAATCTAATTTATCAGAGGTATAAAAACAGGCAAATCTTAAAGATGTTGGTGTCTTTAGCAGTGAAAGGGTTAGGACTGTAGCATTGTTGCATGATGATTGATTGATAGGATTCGGCGACAACAAAATAATAAAAATAATGATAATAAACAATAACAATTCCCTTCTCCCTAGAACCACAGACCCACACACACACAAAGACCAGAAGATCAAAAATACGTTACACCATGTAAAAGTTCACACCAAGCTTCTTTGATGGTTACTTGGTTGACATTTTCACCGCAGGGTCTGATTTTAACCAAAACAGACAATGCGCACAAATATTGTTCATTTACTAAATGAATAAGAGAGCTTTGAGTTAGACATAACATATATTTACCAAAAGCCAGATGGTTAATTAAGTCTTGTAGATTTTGTTTGATGTTTCATGTTAACCATTTCACTGCTACTGTCACCAAATTCTTCAAGATTTGGCTGTGCTCATACAAGATAAATCAGATTTGAGTGAATTGACATAATATGCCAAAAGCCTGATTATCAAGCTTTTGGCACATTTCAGTTCACTGAAATCTGTATAAAAATAGGCAAGTCTTGAAGATGTTGGTGTCTTTAGCAGTGAGAGGGTTAAATAAAAAAAAAACAACCATTGACGGTCTCTACAGAATACAGGAAAACGAAATTTCGCAACACTTAAAAAGTAGAAACCTATGACCCGTTAATCAATATATCATTTTACGATAGGTAAAATCCTACATAGGCCAAATCACACATGGACCATGATATAATTATGACCTATATAATATTCACCTCCTCTCCATAAACATATATTCATAGTGATGTGTCACACGTCCGCTTAAGTAAGAACAGCAAACATATATTGTTATCATCATTGTTGTCAATATTTCTCCCATTGCTTTGTGTAAGCAGTTGGCCCGTGGCCTCATTCATGTGTCTATTAAGAATAATTAGACCCTGTCACATTCTATTGGCAAAGTGTCAGTCTAAAGACACCCGCTGTGAGACAAGCCGACTGTTATCGACTCAAGCAGCTTTTAGTCAGGGCGTGTTTCTCTTTTTTTCCTTTCTTTTCGCTGTGAATCACCAAGTCTTGATACCAACGATTTTGGAAAAAAAAAAAGAAATAAAAAAGGTCTCAACAATTAGTCATAACTACTATCTATCAGCTGACGAATTTAGAAAATGGAAAACAATGAAATAAGATAAGATAATATCATAATATGATAAGATAGGATGTACTGGTATCTTTATTGTCCAGAAAGGCTCAATGGGTTGACTTCAATAAAAGACAAAAAAGCCTCCCCCCAAAAAAAAACCCCCAAACCCCCCCCCCCCAACAACAAAAAACAACAACGAAAAAACAAAGCTAGCCGCACATACACACACACACACACACACACGCACACACACACAAGCAAACACACACACAAGCAAACACACACACACACACAAGCAGAACACATCCGGATGACAAAAACCGAAGTTGTCCATAGATATGAAGGGCTGACACACACCCAGCAATCCGAAAACCGGTACCAAATGCGTAAAATACCATAGGGGAAATATTGTAATGGTAGTAATTTAACATTGAGGTTTTAAAGAGACGAACTCTGGTAATGCCGACGATGACGACCACAATGACGAAAATGATGACGATAATGATGATGATAATTGTGATGATAATAATGATGATGATGATGATGGTGATGATGATGATGATGCTGATGCTGATGATGGTGGTGATGATGATGATGCTGATGCTGATGATGGTGGTGATGATGATGATGCTGATGGTGATGATGGCGGTGATGGTGATGATGATGCTATCAGCGTAAGAATGTCTGTAGCTACGTGAATGTAACATATCTTATAGCTCCTGACATGAAGGAGCTATCACTACTAGTAGTACTACTACTTCTAATAGTACTACAAAAACTACTACTATTACTACGACTGCTACTACCACTACTACTAATTGCTACTACTAGTAATACTACAACGACTACTTTTGCAACCACTACTGCTACTTCTACATCCACTATTACTACTACTACCACTACTACCACTACTACTGCTACTACTACTACTACTACTACTACTTTCTTTTTCGTATTGATAAACTGATAGCATACCTTTCGATAATACCAATGTATAAAGACAGCGCCCTTTTAACCGAATGTCATTTAACAGGTACCGTACCTCCGTGTTGCGTGTCCCCGCAATCGCCTTTGAAGTCCGTCATCCGTGTTTGATTCCAGTGGAAGGAAGGCTATTGATACTTCTTTATTTAATATGTCAGTATGGACGGTAGAAAAGCGCATTTCTTTCCAAGGTCGCAGGCGTTTTTTCCTTGGGCAAGTAAGACACGATAGACTAGAAGATTGCAGGCGTCTCGACTAGTCAAAATACGATTTTTTTTTTCCAGTATTGTACTAAATATAACTCCCAAGATTATGTAATGGCGTCATTGAGAAGGATAGCTCTGATAAAAAAAACAAGAAAAAAAAACCCCACCAAAAAACGTTGTTTTGTTCCAACTGGCATTCAAGCTCCCGCCCAACAACTCGATACGTAATTGATATCTGAGCAATGACCAGCCATTATGTTTGACGTCATAATCACAACAAGTTTACATTTTGCCAGCAACAAAATGTGAACACTTTGTTACGTCCCCCTCCTCCCTACCTCTAAAAGATATGATGACACGATTCTGTGTGTTAGTGAAATGCTGGCATTGTGAGCAAATTGACTTAATGCATTCAGTCATTTAGCTGAATGTGTTCAATCAAAACATTCACAACAATGCCAGCATTTCTCGAACACACAAAATTGCGGGAGAAGATAATAATAATAATAATAAAAAATGCACATTTTTTTGCTGGCAGAATAAAAAATCGTTGTGATTATGACCTAAAATGCATTGAGTTAATTGTTAAATAACAAAAACAAGAAGAAAAAAAGAAAAAGAATAATTTTTGTCTTCATATATCTGCTTTAGACCAGTAACCGAATTGTTTTTAAAAGACACTAGCGCTTGTTCGTGACTATCAACAGATATAACCTACACCTTTGGATCTCACAAACGCATTTCACACATATACGCACACACGCATCGCATTATATTACACACACGCGTATGCACACACATACTCTCTCACACACACACACATAAATACTCACACACACATACACTCAAACATACAAACATACACACACACACACACACACACATACTCACATACATACATACACGCACCCGCACACGCACACACACACACACACACACACCCACAGGCCCATAATGCAATGGGATTTTACTCACGCCCCGTCAAGTGCACTGAAGTGAGAAATATTTTTGTCTCCGTTGTTTTTATCATAATGTGAACTTCCACCATTTCACAGGAGTGACCGTTCTTCATAACTGGTTTGTTTGTTTGTTTATTGAACGTTTTAGGGCGGTTTCAACTGCAAAGCGAATAATAAGCACCCAGGGGGGAGTAAGGTGATAGGCTGTTTGAAAGAACAGCGAGACTTTGATCCTGCCAGGGACGTTTTACAAAAACTATCTATAGATTTGTGTCTTTGACTTGGTTAAAAAAAGTAATAAATTTTGTCTTACTTATTTAGTTAAAGATCATTTCCAAACACAATTTGTGTTAAATCAAAGGCATGATATTGTTTATCTTGACAAGTTAACGTGCTGCCACACAGATACAAATGGAAAGCTTACTCGATTGTCTCTCTAAATTACACGATACTAACGACGGGCCAACCACCTTTTTAACACTGTTTCCATACCGCCGAGCGCCTCTTGAGACAGTAGTTGACAAAATGCCGATTTTAACCCTTTCACAGCGAGGTATGCTTCTAACCCAACTGAAATATGCAAAATGTTAAAAATGTGCGTGTTTTTATACCAGATAAATCAGATTTCAGTGAACTGACATATGCCAAAAGCCAGAAATTCAGGTTTTTGGCATATGTCAGTTCACTGAAATTTGATTTATCTGGTATATGAACAGGCAAGTCTTTGAAGATTTTGGTGTCTTTAGTGAAAGGGTTAAGGTCTTAGCGTAAGGTATAACGCCCCCGGGAATCGAACCCATATTCTACCGGTTCCCAAAGCGTACTCTCTACCACTTGACCTAAGGAATTTATGCTTTCTATTTTTAACCCCAAAAAGTATTTATATATCCATAGCTTGTGCCATTGGTTTCTGTACATTGTTTTCAACATTCATCTTTTTTTTCTTATATCCTACTGAAAACTCGAATAATATCCGGTATTGGAAGAATAAAAATATAATATCTGGTACTTACTATCATATCATATCTTAAACAATGTAATAATAATGATAAATAATATGAATGTCACTTATATAGCCTCCTACCTCACCCCACGGTTCATAGGCTCTAGACGCTCGTTCGAATGTTTGACTAATGACACCAAAATCTTCAAAACTTACCTGTTCTTATACCAGATAAATCAGATTTCAGTGAACTGATATATGCCACAAGCCTTAATCTCAGGCTTTTTTTGGCATATTATGCCAGTTCACTGACATCTGACTTATCTGGTATAAGAACTCGTACATTTTCAAGATTTTGCATATTTCAGTATAGTTCGAATCATACCTCGCTGTGAAAGGGTTAAATTGTAGAGAGCGTTCCCGCCTTTAATGATATTATAGATTGCATGCGTTTGACGTCGAAATGACAACATGACCGCAACCAAGTGACAGCGTTCTGATTCACCTTTCCCCCCTCCCAATAACACATTAACACAAGTGTGTGTGCATTAGTACAGTGCGGTCATTGTTGTTAGTAATTTGCCTCAACGCATAAAGTCTATATAATATATAATTGTACCTAATTTGCGATGGGGAAAAAGTGTGTTTAACTGCTTACCAAGAAGAAAAAGTAAACAAATAAACCCGATTCCTTATCCACTGAAAGCTGGACAGGACGAATTCTTGTGAGCTCTGTTGTGGACAAAATGGAATTCTCTAGTCCAACTCACCACAATGGACAGAGACACACTTTTCGGACAGGCAATACGTCTAGTATTAGGCAGGGAAGCAGGCGAAGAAAGGAGACCAGTTTTGTAAGTATATTCTTTTTTTCTCTTGATGCTGTTATTTTTTTTCTTTCCCTTCTTCTTCTTCTTCTTCGTTTCCTTCTTCTTTTCCTCCTCCTCCTTCTTCTTTTTCTTCATTATCCTCCTCCTCATCCTCCTCCCCATCATCATCATCATAATCATTATCATCATCATGATTCTCTCATCATGCTTCTCTTCCTTCTTCATCTTGTTCTTCTTGTTCTTTTTTATTCTTTTTTACAATAATGATAATAATATTAATAAAAAAAATAATAATTACCATAATCTTGTTCATCCTCCTCATCCTCATCCTCATCATCACGATCATCAACATCATCATCAAATATAACAGTACCTGCTGGTGGCCTATAGGACTACCGTGGCTTCAGTAACATCATCATGATGATATAATATTATCAGTTATCCCCCTTTTACCCTTGGATGCGGCTTTTACTCTCTACTTCATTCCTTGCTCACCAACTTACATTCTTGTTTTCTTAATCACTTACTTACTTACTTAATCATTTATTCCTTACATTACATGCTTTCTTTCTTTCTTTCTTTCTTTCTTACTTACTTACGAACTTACTCATTTACTCATTTACTTTCCTACACTGGCTTACATACTTATTTTCTCAGGTACCAACTCATTACACACATAACTTACTTACTCACTTACTAATACAATTATGGAACACTACTCGCTTGGTTGCGTGCATGTTGTCATGATGACGTCAAACATATACTACAGTCTATAGCACAAATATGCCTGTTTATATTTTATCGCATCAAATAGAAGATTTCGCGCCCACGTCTATGACTGAAGTAAGTTATTATCTTATAGACTGTATACGCTTGACGTCACAATGACAACATACCAGCAACTAAATGAGTAGTATTCACTTTTTTAAAAATCCCTTTCTATTATACCATATTAACCTAATTGTGAATGTTAGTACAGTGCGGTCATTGTTGGGAGTATTTTGACTCAAAGCATACAGTCTATATCAGGTAAAATATCGAAAACAGACCTAGCCTGGTTTGAAGCCAACAAATTTTAATTAAGAAGTGTATAGCGCAATTTAAAATTAACATAAATCAAGAGTCTTGAAGGACGGTTTTTTCTCAACAGCTTGTCCTACAAGAAAATTGGAACATCGAATGTGTCTGCTGCAGTGTAGCGCCACAATTTCGAAAGACAGGAGTGTTTCGTACACCGGTAGTGCACGTACAAAATTAACCCGTTCACATCGAAGTCTGATTTCAAACCAACTGAAATGTGCAAAAGATATTGAAAATGTACGTGTTCCTATACCAGATAAATCCATCGAACTGGCGGCTGCTGTCTGGAGTGAAGTAGGACATGTTCCAATTTTCATTCCGTGAGAATTGGTCAAGGCAGAAGGGCTCCGGTCATCGTACCGCCCTCGTCCATTGACCCACCGTGCGGTAGTGGGGAATTTTTTTTTGTGTCCAATATTTTTGTAATGGCTGATCTGACCGAAATAACTGTTTTAACCCTTTCACAGCGGGGTCTGGTTCTAGCACAACGGAAATGCCATGCACAATCTTTCAAATTTACAGGTTCTTATGCCAGATAAATCAGATTGCAGTGAACAGACATATTGTGCCAGGCTTTGGGCATATGTCCGTTGACTGAAATCTAAAATGTATCTGGCACAAGATTAGGCAACTTTTGAAGATTCCCCTCTTCCCCTCTTCCCCAGCTCTCCCCGCCCCCCTCTTCCCCCATCTTCCCCTCCCCCCCCTTCTCTCCCCCTCTTCCCCTCCCCCTCTTCCCCCATCTTCCTCCCCTCTCCTTCTCTCCTCCTCTTCCCCACCTCAAGTATCTGCCTTTCAACCCTTCTTTATTACCATACTAATTATAACGTCCGTGTTTTCCAAGCCGAAGCGTTAATCAACCGACCTTTACTTTCATCTGCCTATGCCAGTGGTATCGACAATAAACGCTCTCTATCCTTTCCACCGAAAGCCCCGACACTTAACCCTTTCACTGCTAAGGACACAACTATCTTCAAAAATGGCCTGTTCTTATACCAGATAAATCAGATTTCAGAGAACTGACATAATATGCCAAAAGTCTAAAATTTAGGTTTTTGGCATAATGATATGTCAGTTCAATGAAATCTGATTTATTTGTTACAAGAACACATGCATTTTGAGGATGTTGGATGTTCTGTTTGGTTGGAAGCAGACCTCGCTGTGGAGAGGTTAACTGGACTATCTGCTAGCTGTTGCATATTGATCTCGATCTGTCTTCGTAGCCGTGAGCCAAGACCGAGACACGATGATATCATGGAACTGTAGACTGTTCCCCCTTCGAGATATCAATAAAAAAAATGAGATATTTTATGGTTCTGAAGTGCATGCTCCCAAATAATGTTTTAATCCCTCACTCATTCCATTACTCATTCTACACCCACTCACTCACTCACTGACTTATTCACTCACTCACTCATTCACTCACTCGCTCTCCGACTCAATAACTCACTCAGTCACTCACACACTCAGTCACTCAATCACTCACTCACTCACTCACTCACTCACACACCCATTAACTCATTCACATTTTGGAACGATTTTGGAATCGCACCAATAGAAACACTCAAGACTTTTCCATTCCTTTTTTTATTCCTAAAACCTACCAGTGGACATACACCTTAAGACTGATTGGCCCGGTGTCAGTGTAGTGTGACTGGGTGAGATATTGGATTGCGCCTTCCGTCTATCTATGTGTTGCAGCACGTTAACCTTTTCACAGCTAAGGACACCAAATTATCAAAACCTGCTTGTTCTTTTACCCGATAGATGAGATTTCAGTGATTTGGCATATGTCAGTTCAATGAAATCTGATTGATCTAGTATAAGAACACATACATTTTGATGATTTTGCATATTTCAGTTGGATTAGAATCAGACCTCGCTGTGAAAGGGTTAACTTGTAACGACAGCTTCAACTCTGATATGACACTAAATTGTGTTTGAATGGGCGTTAAACTGACAGCAAAAAAAGCAACCCGAGATCAGAAGGCGTATTCTATCTCGTCTATCTAGATAATCTATAGATAATCTACTGTGTAAAGCCCCTTCTTTTTTTCAAAGCCTACACCCTCCAGACTAACCTCATATTATAAATTGACAGTTTTTGTCCAGTGTAATAAGATTTGAATTTGATAATACTGGTCTAGTCTTACCTCGAATGTTCAATGTTATTTTTCTCCATTTTGTTTTGGAAAGTATGTGTGTTGCCGCTTTGAGCTTGTTGTGGACGGGGGTAAAGCATGTTAGCTTGTATTAGTTTTTTAAATTTCATTATCAAGTGTTTACAGTACTGATAAATGTTCACAGTATACTGTCAATGTTTACAGTAAAGTTTATGATAGTTGTCAGTTCCAAGAATTGATCGAAATGTCCATCTCATAATTACTTTTAACGTGAGGGATTGATTAATATCAAGGCGGTTATGTAGAGAGGTAAGGAAAAGGTGAGATGCCATGGCCAGGTTGAGAGAGAGAGAGAGAGAGAGAGAGGGGGGGAGAGTGAGAGGGAGAGATAGAGAGAGAGAGAGTAAGAGAGAGAGAGAGGGAGAGAGAGAGAGGGAGAGAGAGAGGTAGAGAGAGAGGGAGAGAGGGAGAGAGAGGGAGAGAGAGAGGGAGAGAGAGAGAGAAAGATAAAGTAGAGTAGAGTAGAGAGATAGAGATAGAGAGGGAGAGAGAGAGAGAGAGAGAGGGGGAGAGAGAGATAGTAGAGTAGAGTAGAGTAGAGTAGAGAGAGAGCTTTGATAGCCGTCGCCTTTCAGTCGGAAAAACCCGACGCCATGTGACAAAAGACCGTGGACTAGGCTGTCACTGTCACCATCGTACTGTAGACAGTTGTGACATTATTCAACTCTTTGTTAGATCTTGATGTCTATAAAGGCAAGAAGGAGGACATTTTCAGGATATCAACTTCAGTAGCTAGATGTCGCCATATTTTTCATATCATAATGTGCTTTTAAAGATAATCATTAATAAGAAAGGCTGTTAGAAACATCTCTACTTGTTATAGAGAACATTAAAATTTCCTTATTTTGCTGGTTAAAGAGCTATCCAGACTATATTGCTAATGCCAATTTTTATTTCAATTTATTATTGAGCAGAACTCAGGATATACAAATTACATCTATCGTGGCAAAAGGCCCATTGCGTTGGTAGCCATAATCGTAACTTGCCAACAAGAATTTCAACAAGTGAGTTTTCATTTTTTTCCGCCCAATCCAATGATCCCATCACACAACTGTGTGTGTTAGTACAATTCGAGTATTGTGGGTTGTGAGTGTTTTGACACAATGCAAACAGTTTAGTATTGAAACTCCGGCTGTGTCAGAAACTGTTCATTTGTTGTTTATCTCTAACTAATGTGTTAAGAGAGTTCGGTTTTCATCATGTTTTTTTTTTCCAGTTATTGTTTTTGAATTCTTATGTTATGAATGAATTACAGGAAAAAGGCCTGATTGTGTTACCTGTCCAGATCTAGATCTGAGTAGAAGAAGAGTAGCGAGTCCAGAATTGCATCTGTTCTATGTTGTTGTTTTTTTTGCTTTTGTTTATTCTTGTTCTTTGTTTGTTCTTTTCCAGTCATTTGATATAATGATTTTATTGACAAGCGGTCAGTGAATTTGAATAAGTTAGACTTACAATCATGATCATCATTCCCAATAGTATGACGATCGTCTTTCACTATCTATCATTTTGTTTATTGAGAGTTTTAGGGCACTTGCAGTATCTATTAATTCAATGAAGGTATTTTCGTTGTGTCCTGAGTTCTGACCAGCAGACACTTCTATTCATGGCTCGATCTACACACAACAAAACACAGGAACAACTCATTTGGATTTCTGACAAGTAGAAATTCTTTTTCTTCGCTGGAGCTACCGCACACACAACACAAGACAATCACGGTACAACAGGAATTAAACAAATTTAAGGGGAAAAGCAAAAATAACAACAACAAAAACCAATCAGAGTTGTGCACCGTTCTCTTCTTCTGTGTTGAAAATACATTTATTTCTGGAGCAACAACTATCCAGTTCGTTCTACACAAGACTTGAAGTGAGACATTTATTTGTAGTAGGTTGCAACAAGTCCGTGACATTATTGGTGTGTTTAAAAAAAATATCAAGAGCACGAAGAGATCTCTCTAGACAGTTTGACATAGACTGCACTGTGAACTGAACCGACAAAAATAAAAGTAAAAGGGAGAGAAAACAGAGAGGTCGACATCCCGAAAAACAAAATGAAAATATTCTACAACAAAGGAAGGAAGACAGGAAAAAGACATTGAAAATAATAATAATAACACAGAAAAAACCCCGCTAAAGACAGGACTAAATCCTCAAGATGTTTGACTCCTCATCATTCCCCGAGCATTGAGGTATTTAAATAAAGTGTGCCTAGTCTGAATAGTAAATGAGAGACGTGCATACACATTACTTCTCATCGTTTTTCATCGTCAACGACAGAGGACAATGAGTGCCAAAGCTATATCTTTTCACGGAAGCCCTCAGTAGGTAAGCCACAAAATAGGTCGTAACAATTAGTACCATACTCATAACTTGAGCGTCGGGGATCAGGAGTTAACTGCCCTGATTTTCTGATTTTCCTCATGCCCTACGTCATAGAGTGGTAGGTTGTCATGACTTTCTACGCTAAATTAATTTACTTTCACCGGGTATGAAAAAACATACCTAGCACCCCATTTACAACAAGAGTGGTCCTGAACAAAAAGAAATCTTTCGCCGACTGGGATTTGAACCAGCGCCATTTAGCCACATGAGGATTCAGAGTTTGGAGACAGTCAGACGCTGTACCGACTAACCCTTTCACAGCTAGGTCTGATTTTAACCCAACTGAACTATGCAAAATTTAAAAAATGTACATGTTCTGATACCAAAAAATCAGATTTCAGTGAACTGACATATGCCAAAAGCCTGATTTTCAGTCTTTTGGCATATGTCAGTTCACTGAAATCTGATTTTTGTGGTATAAGAACAGGCAAATCTTGACATTAGCAGTGAAAGGGTTAAGTTGTTGGGCCGACCACCAATTATGACGGCCGTTTGAAATTGCTCAAGTACACCAGGCCCATAGCGTATGACGTCATGATCACTTGCCAGCGACAAGTGAGTAGTTTTCACCGTCCCCCACCCCCACCCCCATTCCAATGATGCCATCGCATAAATGTGTGTGTTATCGTTAGTAAAATGCGCGCATTTTGTAATTCTGTCTTTTGGATATGAGTTGTTATTCGATCTGTTTCATCTGTTCAGGCCAATTCATAGCGATAGAGAGAAGGGGAGATGGGAGACAATAAGAGTGTTAGAGAGACAGAGAGAGAGAGAGAGAGAGAGAGAGAGAGAGAGAGAGAGAGAGAGAGAGAGAAAGGAGGGGGTGTAGAGAGATAACCAAAGCCAGTTACATGTGTCAGTTCACTGAAATGTGATATATCTGGTATAAGAACATGTGCATTTTGAAGATTTTGCATATTGCAGTTGGGTTAGAATCAGAACTCGCAGTAAAAGGGTTATTATCAACAGATAACCTTATAATTATAATCGCCATAATCATTGCCATCATCATCATTGTCATCATCATCATTGCCATCATCATCATTGCCATCTTCATTGTCATCATCATCATTGCCATCATCATCATTGCCATCATCATCATTGTCATCATTGCCATCATCATCATCGCCATCATCATCATTGCCATCATCATCATTGCCACTATCATCATTGTCATCATCATCATTGCCATCATCATCATTGTCATCATCATTGCCATAATTATCATTGCCATCATCATCATTGCCATCATCATCATTGCCATCATCATCATTGTCATAATCATAATTGCCATCATCATCGTCATCTCGTCGTCGTCATCATCATCATTTTCAATATGTAAGTCGGGGGTTCGTTTGTTTGTTTGTTTATTGAGAGTTTTAGGGCGCTTGCAACTGCTATGGTCATATAAGCGCTCAGGGGTAAGTAAGATGATAGGCTAGTTAAAAGAACAACCAGACTTTGACCCTGCCAGGGACGTTTCACAGAGAGATGATTTACAAGGAAAAAAACATCTCCCAAAAAGGTGACAAAGATAGAGATGATTTACAGCAAAAAAAAATAAAAAATAAAATAATCTCCGACAATCACATAGCAAGACTCACAAACAGATTATGGCTACCACCCACATCATGCATTATTGTGGCTCAGGGAGACACATGATATTCTACCGCCCTTTGTGTACAAAAGTACTCAGTCCTTCTATATAGCAAGTGACCCTGTAGTGAGGTATCACAACAAAAAACATGGGGGATGACCACAAGTCTGTTAGGACGACAGGCAGGACCAAAACTCAGCTAACAGATACAAAACAGCTGTGTGTGTATGCTTGCGAGGGAGCACTGCAGAGAGTGCTAGAAAAAGTAAGCCAAAAGAGAGGAAACAAAAGAAGCGACCACCATGAGGTGCCCACAAAAATGTCTTTTATCAAAGATCGGCAACGACCACATTGTAAGTGTGAGTTACTTCAGATCTTGATAAAATTGTTGTTGCTCCTCTTGCTTACATGACTGCCAATAGTGACAGCATGGGTTCGCAGTAGTGAGAAGTCTGGGGTTAGAATCCCGGCTGTGGCATACCCAAGACGCATCCTCAGCAGCAACTCCCCTCCCCATTCCCCAGGTGTTCAATGTTATGGGAACAGTGCCAGGACTGGTTGGCACGGTAACAGTATACTGTGACTGAGTGTGGTTTTTGAGTGAGCACTGGGTTTATACCAAGGGTAAGAGCTCCGCCTTAGAAAATTTATTATTTTGACCCGGATTTGTTGCGGAAAGATTGTGATATTAAACAGCTATTTTTCTCATAGATGAAACTGTCCCGACTAGTCATGGACATCGATGTAGCTGTCACGATGAAAACCACGGCCGGAAATGAAACATTAGAGAGAGAGAGAGAGAGAGAGAGAGAGAGAGAGAGAGAGAGAGAGAGAGAGAGAGATCGATAGAGAGAGAGAGAGAGAGAATTTATTCCAAATCCATAAAATAACGTTATATGCGCAGAGCGAGTCGACACGCGAGAGGAAAGGAAAGTGGAAAGGTCAAGCACGCGAAGCCTCTCTTTCTCTCTCTATCTCGCTCTCTCCCTTTCTCTCACTCTTTCTCTATCTCTCTCTCCAGCTTTCTTTACTTCTCCCTCTCTTTTACTCTATATCTCTATCTTCCTTTCCAGCTTTTTTTTCCTCCCCATTTCACTCTTTCTCTCATTATTTCTGTCTCTCTCTATATATCTCTCTCTCTTTCACTTTTTCTCTCTTTTTCTCTCGATCTCTCTCTCTCCAGCTCTCTTTCCCTGTCCCCTCCCTCACTTTTTCTCTCTCTCCATATCTCTCTCTCTCCCTCTTATTCCTTTTCTTCCTCTCTCCCCCATTCTCTCTCTACATCTCTATCTCCTGCTCCCCCTCTCTCTCTTTCTTTCTCTTTCTCTCTCTCCAGCTCTCTTTGCCTCTCCCCTCTCTCACCCATTCTCTCTTTATCTTGCTCTCTTTCTCTCTCCCTCTCTTTCCTCATCCCCCTCTCTCACCCATTCTCTCTCATCTCTCCCTCTTTCCCTCTCCCCTCTCTCACCCATTCTCTCTTTATCTTGTTCTCGTTCTCTCTACCTCTCTTTCCTCCTCCCCCTCTCTCACCCATTCTATCTCTATCTCCCCCCTCTTTCCTTCTCCCCCTTTCTCACCCATTCTCTCTCTCCCCCACTTTCCTTCTCGCCCTCTCACCCATTCTCTCTCTCTCCCACTCTTTCCTTCTCCCACTCTCTCACCCATTCTCACCCATTCTCACTCTCTCTCTCTTTCTCTGCTGCGTCAAATCTTTCAGGTTGGCCTTGATGTTGGGTGTGGTTTGTCGATTTGCGATGACGCTAACGACGATAATGATGACAATAACGACGATGATGATGAAGATGATGTGTTGATGGAAACTTACTATTTGTAAAACATTGTTTATTTTGTACGACTGATGTGGTAAACGGTTAATCCGGATTCTTCGAATAATGATCATGATATTAATAATGATGATGGTGGTGGTTGGCAACGGTGGTAATGATGCTGCCACTGCTGCTGCTGCTGCTGCTGCTGATGATGATGATGATGATGATGATGGTGATGATTATGGTGGTGGTGGTTGGTGAAAAAGGTAATGGTGTTGCTGCT
>JAUEKZ010240642.1:389-20499 GCA_031471865.1 Melibe leonina
TTGTATCACCAGCCCCCCCCCCCCCCCCTCCTTGCCCTTCCTTTCATCCCATACCCATCTAGACAAAGTAACCGGGCTGGTACTCAGAGATTAACTTAAAGGAATTATTTATAGATCTAAGTCACTTACAGTATACTGATATCCAGGCAGGTAGCCTTATCCCTGTTAATGCTAAGGACAATCGAATATTCAAGATATGCCTGTTTTTATACCAGATAAATCCGATTTCAGTACACTAACATATTCCAATGTTATATGTCAGTTCACTAAAATCTGATTTACCTGGTATGAGAACACACACTTTTTCAATATTTTGCACATTATTTCAGCTGGGTTAGAATGACACATTGCTAGGAAACGGTTTTAAAACTTTTCCAATATTAATGAGCGACTGGAGGAACAGTAGTAAAAGTGTTATTTGCCTTCTCGGCTATGACGCGGATGGGGCTCGACCAACCGAAATTGGTTCTGAGGAAGAGACTTTAGAGAGCGTAGTTCGCCACGTATATACCAACCTCTTTTCAACGATTAATACTCTCACTTCCCATTTCCCCCTGTAATGTGGATTTGGACATGCGCATAGAGCAATAATATCAAACACCCGTTACAGGACCTTGAGCCAATAACAAACAATGTCTGGACCCTCTGGAAAGGACGCTGTTATATTTAACGTTACTTCTCTTACGACTCGACCCTATTAACACTGCGGCAGCTTTCGATATTTAAACACCAAATACAAGAAGCTCCATAAATACAATCTTAGTTGGCATTGGTTTTTACTACTATCTTGGAGCAAAATATAGTCATTTGAAAAAAATACACACTATGAAATGGTCAAGAAAAGATTAATTTAGAATAGAAAGCAATACTCATTACGACAGACAAAAGCGAGTGACAATTGAAATGAAAGAAGGTTCTTATTTAGATATGAAAAAGTTATGCTATAAAAGAATATATATATATATATGTATGTATGTGTGTGTGTTTGTGTGTGTTATATATATATATATATATATATCCAGGAAAGTTGAAGAAGGAAAGTGGGAGAATGTATGTGTGTGTGTGCCTGAGATAAAGAGAGAGAAGGAGTGATAAAGAGAGAGAGAGAAAGAGAGAGAGAGAGACGGAATGAGTAAATTAGATTGAGAGAGAGAGAGAGAGAGAGAGAGAGAGACCGAGAGACCGAGAGAGAGAGAATGAGAAAGATGGAGAGAGAGAAAGAAAGACTAATCAAGCAAAATCCCAAGCAATAATGGAAAAAAGGTCATTAGTTTTACACCAGAATAAAACCACCAAAATAGCCAAAGTCGTTTAGATTGTCCGTAGAATCGATTCCAATAGAATAAATTTGTACTACTGAGCGATTTTATTTACGGCAACAGACTTCATAGGCCAGGGGAGACTTGGTAACACACACAATGTTTAAATGATGAAGCCCCGTTCGACTTTAAAACTTGATACATCATTCTTGTACTTCTAAATCTCTGTGATCATCGCCTAAACTAAATTTCTTATTAAGTTCTCTATTATGTATTTTTGTGACAATCTTGTTTCTGTCAAATGACCCACTACACATACTTCTTTATTAGAACCATGTAGAGAAGAACCAACTGTTATTCATTGATTTCAAAAACATTTCACATTAACCTCATTCTAATCTTAAATATATTCTTCAAATAAAATAGATAACTATGATATTGTGTGAATGTAATATGGAATTGTGTGTGCGTGTGCGCGCGCGTGTATATATATATATATATATATACAAAGATAATATCTGTAAACTGAAGTGCATAATTTTCTGCAACCGTAGATATGAATTGTGCGCATTAGCTATATCATCACTTCTCATTCATGTAATGAATATTTGAAACTAAGGACTGTTTTTGTGTTCACCCTATGTATCATATTAATAAAAAATATAAGCCTATTTTGCTTACTCCTACATGTTTAACCACGGCACGGATCTTCTTCAAATTTTGCATGATGGTAGATATATTTTTCTTCTACTGCATGTGCATTTTATTAATACGATTTATGATACTGTAAATCATTAAAAAGAAGAAAAAAAGAAATACTTCATTTAACTTTATTCCCACTGTCTCTTGAACTTAATACTACTTTTACAACAAGCTAAGGAATACAATCTCGACTCACGAATCGCAGGTTCGTCTCCCGCTCAATAGAATTTTGTGTGTGTGTGTGTGTGTCTGTGTGTGTGTGTGGGGGGGGGGTTGGGTGGGTGGGTGTGTGTGTGTGGAAGAGTTAAGACAATCCCAATCGTCTTACCTTTCTTGAGAATTGATTTATGTGATATTTTTTCTGGTTGTGTTGTTAAACTCAATATCAAATCCCCACCTAATTTATGGAATGGATGACGTCGTTTGGAAAATCCGCCAATTCAGGTCAGGATATGTTGGACTATGGTTCTTGTGAGTATTTTGTATACAACAAAAGTGAACCCATCGGAGTAGGTCGGGTGGATTAGTATACTACTAGTGTATGTGGAGACGTGCGTGTTTGTATCTGTGTGTGTGTGTGTGTATGTGTTTGTGTGTGTGTGTGTGTGTGTGTGTGTGTGTGTATGTGTGTGTGTGTGTTTGTGTGTGTGTGTGTAAAGCGCATTCTGCATAATAAGTCATTTTGAATATCTAACATGTTATCGTCATCAGTCTAAGGTAGTAATCGTTTGTTTTGTTCCCGAGGGTATCACTTATGTCACGTCATCCCCCACTCACACACAGAGAGAGAGAGAGAGAGAGAGAGAGAGAGAGAGAGAGAGCACTCATACAGACAAATATACACACAAATATACACACATTTCATTGATTTACCTGCTCAGGATTTTCTGTGAGCTGTGTGGGGGTGATTAGATTATGAAACCGCGCAAAATTAATGTCATAACTTCCTGGTTCCTATTTCGGTCGTCTTTGAAAAATCAATGGAGGCGGAGGTCAATGGTTTCCAGGTTTGGTATTCGACTCTATCTATACCATCTAGGATCTTTTATATCATACACTTTTTGAACTTGTATTGGTTTCCGGCATCGAGTTCTTGACATTAGGAGTGCTATCATCAAGAATGAGTGCAGAAAACCAATACACTTTGAAAAATTATTTTATTACACCCCCGATAAAAAAAAATACAGTGAGCAAAGATTGGTCTGGAATATTAAAATTTTCAGAAACTGTGCAATTAATAATTAAAAGAATATGCCATAGTAGACACACCATTTGATTGTATTCTTGCGCGTCTTATTATATCGTGACTGTCAACGTCATGAAAGTTCAAGACCTCTCTCGTTATTACGGTTCCAATATGCGAGCGTGCATTATGGGCCTTATAGTGCACATAGCAACCACTCTTTATCATTACTAAAGGGGTGTAATAAAGATATGATATAAACTTTGGTTTGGTTGCGAGTTATAGGTTTAAACCCGTAATTCAGCACAATTCAGGTTCTATCCAGCTATCTGCATATATGTGCAAACGTTAACGTGCGGCCACATGGGACTGATTTCATGACGTGTGGCCAAAGCTTTGTTCGAAACTAAGTTCTAAATTTTGCTAGATTTTTGCACGGAGAGAATTGTTTTGAATTTTTTTAAATGGTCAAAATATGAAAATGAAGCGTGAATTGCGCTAGATTTAGAATTTAGCTTCGGACATAAATATAAGCTCGCGTCATGAAACCGGCTCATAGAGAAAACGAAGAGTACACTTAATTATCTCACACGGTCACAGTATACTGCCAAGTAGCAAGAGTCTTAGTACCGTTCCCACAAAGCCGAGCGCTTGGCGAGACCGCTCGGAAAGCCCGATTTCAACTTACTATGTCGCTGGTGGGTTTCGAGCATCCCATTTGCCGATTTCTCAAAGAACATTCCGAAATACTTCACGTAGGTATGGAGCTGCGGTTGCCAAACTGGTAGTGACACAGCACAGCAGCCGGGGACACGGGGTTTTATTCCTACCTGTCCACTTCGTTTTTTTCATTGGGCAAGGAAATTTACTCCAATTTTCTCTGCCTACCAAAGTGCAAAATGGGTACCAACCAACAATTTGGGTTTGGGAAGGTTATCTGCGATAGCCTAGCGTCCTGTTCAGTGGGTGGCAACCATTGCTTCACACTACAAACACCGGAACAAGCTCAGCACCCATTGGCCGCAAGGCTCTTAAGGACTTACTTTTTACACTACAGATATCGCGCCGCTGACCCAGGGTTCGTGCTACGTCACTACCAGTTTGGCCACTTCGCCACAAAGCAACCTCAAAAGAAAAACAAGAAAAAATATTTTGTAATATTTTGCAAATGGTTTTTTTTTCTTTCTGTTTTCTTTTTTAACCATCAAAATGAAAAACGTTAGCACATCGATGGTACCATAGGTGTACACCAGAACATTAAAAAACAATTATGATATTATATTAATATATTTATATATAAATATATCGATTATCAATAAATGGAATGTAATAAAGTTAACGGTTTCAGTAAGGTGAAGGGAGGAAATAAGAGTGTATACAGCCGTGCTGTACTTAACTATCCATAGCGTTAGCTGAAATGAGGTGTGGTGCTTAATGGGTTAATGGGCTATGCGGTATGGGGGTAGTGTGGCACACTCGGGTGGTATGGATGCGGTATGGGGGTAGTGTGGCACACTCGGGTGATATGGATTAGAGGGGTTTGCGGAGAGGGAGAAAGGGAGATTTGGGTTAAAGAGAGATTCAGGAATGTTTATGGGAGTGGATCAGCAGCAGTTTCGTTTGGCGGTTTTACGCCTCCCCATTCCAATTTTTCACCCAATTGGTCGCAACTATAGACAGATCAGAAGCCGCCGTCAAGCTTCGACACCGGGCACTCTTCAACGTGATGCAGCACCGTCTGCTGGCACCTTCCGAAGGAAGAGTTGGGGCCACAGGAGGGGTGTCGAAGGATGACCGGAAGGCAATCTGATCCGAACAATATTCTTTTATTCAGCATTTGGCAAGCTATTACAAGGGTTGTTACACTTCTCACTCAGTTTAAGAATATATATATATATATATATATATATACATAAATGCAAAAATTGAAAGGCTGTGTTTTCTTGAATATCTCCTCTCCAAGACAATTTTCACCTTCTTGACATGGACCGCATATTAGGATTTTTTTTATATTGAAAATTCACACACACAAACACACACACACACACACACACACAAACACACACACACACACACGCGCGCGCGCGCGCGCACACACATAGTTTCTTTTCAGATATAGACATAGTATATCTAAATCTATAAAAGAAAACATGTGTATGCACGTGTGAGTACTCAAGTATACAGGCATACTCACGAAAGGAAACATAATCATAAAAAAATAAAAATATGAAAAAAGGAAACAAACCAAAATATTCATCAGGCATCGACGCGCGAGAACAATCGAATTTGTAAACACAACCAGCATTAGTGCTTCAAACGGTGGAACAATTGAGTTTTTCTGGCTGGTTAGTTACCTGGTCGATGTTCCCCGAGTGTGCCGCAGATTACATCAAGTATGCACGGCTTAACCCCCACCGCTATGACTTGAAGCGCAATGAACAACAATAATATGGTCTGAGTTTCAGGGTCGAGCATGATCGAGCTAATCGTTCAGACATTCCAGACAGCAGTTTCCATTATTATCTTTGTCAATGACGTTATGCTATTTCACAAACTACTAACTAGTTACTTCAAAATCTTCAGGATTTGCCACGTTCTTATACCTGATAATATATAAAATGTGTAGGCTGACGAATGTCAAAAGATTTTGGCATGATATGTTAATTGACTAGAATCTCATGTATCTGTTATAAAAACACGTTAATTTTGAACAAAATGCATTATATTCTGTTTGATTTTTAAAAAAAAAACATTATTGTGAAAGTGTTACAATTGTACCAGTTTTGATGCAGTTTCAATCGTACAAGGGCAAGGCATCCGGCTCGGACCGATCAGTGTTTTTTTGTTGTGTTAGTTTGTTGGCTGTCTTGAAGTAGGCCTTCGGTCGAAACGTTGGCGTTTTTGTATGTCTCTGTCTCCATGGTGCATGCCTTTTATTAACTTTATTTCCTCTGTTCTCGAGGCTCGAACCCCGGTCGTGTCATCCATAAATCTCTGTAATCAAACAGCTGCCCTGCGTGCCCAATGCTTAGCGTTACGGCGACTATGCTCATACTAGTTGGCCTAGTGTCAGTAAAATATAACTGGATGAGATAACGCAGCGATAATATGATTTATATTCATTCTCTATAATATACCTATCTATCATTCTCGTTCATTTAATTGTTTCATTTTATTTTTTGTTGTTATAAATCAATAATTTTATATCACATTTTGATACAATTTTCACTTCCTTTTTAAACGTTTTAATATGTGCTTGATCGTAATTGTGTATCTCTGCTTCCTGTTTTATGACGCATTTCTATGTTTATTATGTCACATTGTAAAAGGGGAATCAATAACGTATTCTTGTCTTGTCTCTAAGGTGCCTTTTTGGAATTGGTCACCTTTGAACCAATGCATGAAAACAGCAGGTAAAAGAGGATATAGACACATATAGACATATATATCAATATATAATGCAGTCTTATAGTTTTCTGTTGCAGCTACACCGGTGTTTCAGCCTCATGGCTTCTTCGGGCTGTCTTCTTTTCTGTTGTCACATATCATTGTCACATACCAGAGAACTTAACATCATTAGTGTGAATAGACCCTACTCGGGACCTCACACTATAATATATATATATATACATATATGTATATACATATATGTGTATATATATATATATATATATATATATATATATATTACTTTTGCATATTCCAGTTAGAATCAGACTACGCTGCCGGTTCCAAGCTTAAACCTCTGTCTCATGAGCCACGGTGCCGGAAAAGCGTGAGTGAGAGAAGGCAAGGGGGAATAAATGGAAAGAGATAAAGAGAAAGATAATAACTACTTCTTCTTCTTCTTACAATTAACTGGCAAATCTTGAAGGTGTTGGTGTCCTTCGCAGTGAAAGGGTTAATGTTTTAACCGGAAGATGTAAGCAACAAGGAGAGGGAAAGAAGAAATGAATCTGTTCATATTTGATAATAAAACAATAGGGGCTATGATGTTGAATGAGAGAGAGAGAGAGAGAAAGAGAGAGAGAGAGAGAGAGAGAGACGGGATGGTGGAGTACGAGAGCAGGAGACAGAGGTAGAGAGAGAGAGAGAGAGATACGGGATGGTGGAGTACGAGAACAGGAGACAGAGGTAGAGAGAGAGGGGGGAGGGAGACCGAGGGAAAGTACAGGAGAGTTAGAGAGATGGGGAGAGAGTGAGAAGTGTAAATTTAATGTGAAATGGTTTTGCACTTACGTTTGTGCTTGTGTTTGTGCGTATGCGCATGTATGTGTATGTGTGTGTGTGTGTATGTGTGTGTGTATGAGTGTGTGTCTCATTTCTGAATTATTGTGTTATTTTGTTGTGTTTGTATGCATGAAGGCCGATCCAATAACATTTGTAGAAAAGCAAACTGTTTACTCTTTTGTCCATCTCCTTGAGGACTCCCCGTGTTTCTGGCTCTTTGGTCGGGAAATCGGAATACTGTCATTTGGATTCCATTTAAAATACATCAGACCGATCGGGTTGGCTAGACTGCTTGCTATCTAGCAGGGCGGGGGGGATAGAAAATTAAAGAGAGTGGAGAAGAGAAAGATAGGGGAGGAGAGGGGGAAATGAGAAGAAAAAAAACCATAATATGTATATCTAGTATCTAAGGGAGTTCGATCGCGGATCTGCTGTGTGCGATTTAATGAACGATTTGCTAAGCCTTTTATTATGGACGTTCCAAAGGCAAAAAAAAGCTTGATAGGCCTTCATTTCAATCTGTGGAATAAGCAAACCAGACACTCATATTTTACCGCCTAATACTACTATGCTATGCCAGTGACTGGATAGTTTCTTAGCCTGTGCAAGCGAGATAACTGTGTGCTGTCTTTAACGCCATTTTGATTGATGCATGACCGTTTAGTTCTTCCAACGGTTAAGTTTTTACCCTTTTGTTTGTTTGTTTGTTTTTCCTAAGCATTTTTGGAATTTTTGAATTATAAAGTTATTATCGCCTAGACGTTAGTTAGATGATAGGCTTATCGAAGACCTTCTATGTGTATATTTAAGATCGTGTGACCTCTGGAATTGATCGATTCTTCCTCGTTTTTTTTTTTTACAAACGAACTGGAAAATGACAATAAATGACAATATAAAAAAGAGGCAAAAAAGTGTGTTCAATCCCATCGCAGTACCATAGAGGACATTTAACATCCATTGACTAAACGTTGTTTAAATGGTGATATTGAAGTTTTGGCTATTACTGCAACTTTCGGACTTTGATGTCTACATTCTTTAAGTAAATAAGATCCAAGCTCAATAATTGTTGATTTTACAAAAATTATGAACAAGATAGATGAAAAGAGGTAATCTAGCTTCCGCTTTATGACTTTACGGATTATGGTAAGCATGAAAACTGTTTCTGGAATACAGGCACATGTCGACAGAAGGTTGATCAAACCGGTATTTCTAAAGTATAGACTGTAGTAATGGCGCTTTTGATCATAGATCAGAGAATAGCTTCAGAGTAGCTTGTTTTTTATGTGAGATCAGAGGTTTGATCAGCCGTAATGCAGGCGAGACGCAAATCACGAAGCTCTGAACTAGACATCAGAGGTTTGATCAGCCCTTTCCGAAAAACGGCACTTCAGAGGTTTGATCAGCCCTTTCTGAAAAACGGCACTTCAGAGATTTGATCAGCCATCCGTCGATGTTTTATCTACTTGTTCTAACGATTCTTGTAGGGCAGACTTTCATGGAAATTGTGTAGGTAAGGCAAAGCAGCATGAAGCTCTTCTTAACCCTTTCACAGCAAGATTTGATTCTAACAAAACTGAAATAATTATGCAACATTTCGAAAATGCACGTGTTCTTATACCAATTATATCAGATTTCATTGAACTGACTTAAAAGGCTCGATTTCTGGCTTTTGGCATACGTCAGTTCACTGAAATTTGATTTATCTGGAATAAGAATATGGAGATTTTGGTGTCTTTAGCATTAAAAGGGTTAATATCTAAACTCCTGCAGCTTACTTGATGACAACAACCTGTATACAATAAAACAATAAAACAACGAATCTTTCCTGACGTAAGAACGTGTTATTGTAGCCTTAACACAGAGGCTTGTGATTTGTATTATCTATTGACGAGAATATGAATGTGATGAAAATCATCGGTATCATTATTTTCATCACCATTTTCTCGTAAACTTAATTTCTATAATTATCATCATCATCGTTATCATAAAAAACAATATCGTCATCATCATCATCATCATTATCATATCATCAAAATCATGATAATAAAAGAGATAGACATCATCATTAGCATCATCATCATTCATCACCATCATCACTTCGGTCATCATCGGCACTGTCGTCAATATCGTCGCCAATCACCATCACCATTACCAATTTTATTACTTCAATCATTCTCATCCTGATCATCATTATTTCCATCATCATTATCATCTTCACTATTATAATCATCCTCATCACCATCATCGTCGTCCTCATCCTCCCTATCATCAATATAATTATCCTCTTCATCCTCATCAGTATCCTCTTCATCACAACCACCATCATCATCGTCGTTGTCATCATCATCGACGACAACCCCGTCGTTACCCAATTGGTATCACTATCCTAAACACGATCATTGTCATTAAGGACCATATTATGTGACTTAGACTTAGAAGTGCAGTGACGTTTAGACAAGCATCCGTCCATCACTCCAGGATTTCCTTTACGAAAGGAAGCACTGTACACGTCATAGCTTTCTATCAGATTATGTAAAGGGTTGGTTGGGGGGGGGGGGGGGGCTGGTAGATATGCAGCAAAAATCATGGAGGTGCCAGGTTCAGTTATTGACATCAGTGTCATCTAAATGCTTTCCATTGTGTAAACTTAAATCTGAAAAAAAAAGAATAAAACTACCTCCAATTGTCCCAGTCCCCACTGTGTGTGAAACAGGTCCCGACTAATCTTTTGGGGGTAGGAAAACAAAATTGGATAGACCAGCATTCTGTTCAGATGTTGTATATCGTCTCTTTTCTATTGTTTTGCGTCATGCTACAAAAAATCTCAACAGGCCCCTGGTCAAATAACCAAACGGCTCTGTATGACCTATATACTCTCTTCTCTGGTTGAACAAAATACCGCTATTTTAATTGACAATAGAGTTTATTTCTTTATTTTTTAGTCTAATATTTTTCTGTCTTGAAAACCAGCATATATAACACCGAACTCACAATAAACATGTCCAAGCATTTCTAGTATTCTAATTGTTGAAACAAAAAATATAGGTGCGGATTTTGTTGTGTAGTCTTTAATGTCAAGATACGCTTTAGGTAAATTATCTACGATATCCTTCTCTCCCCCCCCCCCCCCTTTTCTCTCAGTCTCTCTCCAAGCTTATTTAATTCTACGATCTTCTGACTCATATCCATTGTATTTATTGTAATTGGTGTGCTGTATTTTGCTGATAGCCTTCTTGGTAGTAGGTGCCAATGCATATTCCAAGTTTCAATCCATCTCTGACAAGTGTTGTTTTCCCCGATATTTCAGCTTTATATTCCTTTGTCTCGTATCGGCATGTCTTACTTTCTACATGTTTATGCCTGGCTAATTTCAGTCAATTTTCAGTGCTTATTCTACATTTTACAATAATTCTAGGCTCTCCGTAGATTAAAATGATCTTACCTAATTCGCGTATTATGAATATGACATATTAACAACATAAAAACTAACGCGGTATGTTTCAATATATAATCACAAATACAACGTCTCTCAATTGGATTTTCACACAAAGCTCCCCATGTTAATGAAATTGCCAGCCTCTCATTCTATATCTGTCTCTGTCTCTCTCTGTCTCTCTCTCTGTCTCTCTCTCTCTCTCTCTCTGTCTGTCTCTCTCTCTCTCTCTCACTCACTCTGAGAACAAACTACATTCGACATGTACCAAAGGAACTCTCTAATCACATGCGTGCGCAGATGAAGTGTTAGAGGACAGAACGATGCCGCAGTGGAATGGTCAGAAAACTAATCCCATTATCGTGCGTATGTGACTGGATGGTAGCTAGACTAACTCTAACATCAGCACTTGCGGCTGAGTCAATACAGAACAGAACCCTGTCTTCGAGTCGAGGGGGATCAAAATATGCTGTAGAGACACCCAATCCCTCTTTGACCTCATGCCGCTGCTGGTCAGGCATCATTACCCCATTTTGATCTATCTACATCTAATGGAAGCCTTGCCACTATCGGATTTCTATCAATAATACAGGCTGAACTCAGGAATGACAGCACAGCTAACAGGAAGGGAGGGTATCTAGGTGCTCATCTGCCAATCAGCAAACTGGAGAGAGACGCGGTTATTCCTGATAAGTACCATCACCTGCATACTATGTCTTCTTTACTCTAACCGAACCCCGAAAGGATGAGAAGAAACATGATGGAAGAATATTAAAACCCCTTATTTAATTTTCTTTATCAGTCTTTCGCCATCATGCATCCTCTCTCTCACTCTCTTTCTCTCTTTCTCTCTCTCTCTCTCTCTCTCTCTATATATATATATATATATATATATATAATATATCCATCTATCTATTAATGGAAGTATTCATTTATCACTGTGGCTTTCTATTATTCAAACGTTTTGCAGCTAAGCATCTATACATTAAAAAAAACCAAATCTATCTTGGCACAAGTACCAGTGTGAGTATTATACAAACATAGCACCGATTGTTTAACAATATTAGCCCTATCACTACAAGCATTTACTTGCCATTATAATAAAGTATCTTTAGGACACTAGGGCACATTGTTGGATGGGTGTGAGGCAAGGACTACTTGAGTGTTACACTCCAGTAGTCCTTGGTGTGAGGTTAAAGGATTGATGCATGTGTGTCGACACAATTGACGCATCATATATCACATCAAAGGCCGAGCTTTCTAGACACGTTAACGAGCTGCCAACTATAGATAAACGGAGGGAGTGCTTGATCATCTCACTCAGTCACAGTATACTTCCACCGGGCTAACAAGAATAAGCAAAATTCCCGTAGCGCCGGATTTCTTGCGGGGCAGCTGCTAGAATGCCGATTTTACGAGCTAAGCCCAGTGTGGCCAGAACTTCAATCCCTGACCAAATGGTTATGAGACGGATGTCTTAGATATCTAGCTAGGTCGGCCGTGATTGAAATGCTAACAAAGCAAAATAAACGAAGTGGAATAAAGTGAGTTTCTATATACGAAGTAAAAAGAATAACCGTTTTGATGAGGTAGCTTGTATTTTTGTTCGGTAATGCGGGTATGGACTGCGGAAGTAACAAATAATTAGATGCTGCAAATGATTGGAACGGTAACACCAATACTCCTACAAAACGTAAAGAAATTAAAACTTGGCTATTTTGGACCCATTAACGGCGCTAGTCACCAGGAATAAAGTCGAGGGCAAAACAGGAAGCGGAAGACCAACCTTGAGGCATGTATATTATGTAACATAAACAGACTTATTATGCTTTGATGTATTAAAAATGAATGAGCTAATCAGTCAACAGAGCTGACATCTAAGGAAAGATGAGTGATGTTTTTGGAAGGTGAGTAAAAAGAGAGTATTAGACTGAAAGAGTAGCATGAATAATTGAGTTGCAGTGAGTTGTAAATAAAGTAACTAATGAAAGGTTAAACTGCTACCAAAGATGTAGAAAAGAATACAGAGAGTTAAAGAGGAAGAGAATACACGGACATGGTTTAATGCTAAAATCTAGGTCAACAAGGTGAAAGAGGCCAAATAATGATCAGAGAAATGCGCCTTTCCAAACAATATAGGCGAATACACCAGCGACGTATGATGAATGCATTAGGTAAATAAACAAAGTAAAATATCCCGTCAGGATTTTCCAGTAATTTTAAAATAGTCTGAGTACGAGAATGGATAGTGTAGTGTTCTTTTGCGTGTTGTTGAGTGTTGATATCCTGAAATGTGCTGGTGATTAAACGTAAAAGACTGACATACACGACACAAATAGCCCTTTATCCCCTCTCTCTTCTCTTTCTTTCTATCCCCTTCTCTATGTGTGTGTGCCTCTCTCTCTCGCATGCTTTCTCTGTCTGTCTCTTTATAATATACATATATATAAAAATCTGATTTCTCTGGTATAAGAACACGTACGTCTTTTAAGATTTTGCATTTTTCAGTTGTGTTAGAATAGAATCTCGCAGTGAAAGGGTTAAGAACAGCTAGACTACATGCTGCTTTGACTGCCTACACATTTTCCACAATAGTTTGGCCAACAAGAGTAGTTAGAACAAATACTGTACATGTGCCTGTATTCCAGAAACAGTTTACTTGCTTACCACAATCCGTTAAGTCATCAAACGGAAGTGAGATTACCTCTTTTCTTTTTTTAGATTGTCCCACTGATCCAAAACATAGTAAGTCTGTTTATCATTTATCGAATTAACAAATTTAGGAGTGAGGAGCGGGGCCCGAGGGGAGGAGAGAGAGAGGGGGTGAGAGAGAGAGGGGGGGGAGAAAGACAGAGAGGGAGAGAAAGAAAGAGAAAAAGAGAGGAGAGACAGAGAGAGAGAAAGGGTGTGAAAGAGAGGACGGGGTAGTGAGAGAGTGAGGGGGGAGAGAGAGGGAGGGAGAGGAAAAAAAAGAGAGTTGCTTTATAGTAGCAACCCGCAACGAAAGGACGAGCGAGACCTTGAGAAAAAAAGACATCGCATTTTTCTTTCAAGCGGGCCAGGTAATCTGTATACATCGGATGATTAGGATGAGTCACAGAATCGTCCATTTTGTCTTATTAGCTAGGATCCTTTCCATCGTTCCTCCTGGTTTCATTCATCTTTACAGGCAACGGAAGGTACTCTAGCGGAATCCCCCCGTTTTTACCTGTGACGTTCCAGGTAATTTACCGCCAGGTGGAACCGTGGGGCTCTCTGGGACGAGTAGTTACCTGGCTGGGGAAAGAAGCAGGAGATGAGATTGGATGATAGGCGCAGGTAGTAAAGTAGTTTGAGAATGAAAACTCAACCCTGGTACGAACCAGGTTGGACACCTGTCTGTGGGTCTGTCTCCTTTTCTTTTCATTATGATATGTCTAGTGTAAAAAGGCCAATGAATAATAGCAGTGAAGGCATGGAATATTTTTTTTTTTTTTGCAATGAAAGATAGAAGAAACAGTATCCCGCTGCCTTGCTATTAATTGACGAACGGAAAACAGTTAATGAGTTTTATTTTGATTTAGATATTGGATAATCACCAATATTTATGGTCATAGTAGGGAAATAGCAATAAAGGATATGGATAACCTGATAGGTATGAAGTGTGATATTCGAAAACTGGATAGGTAAGTAGAGTTTTCAGCTCTCGGAGATATCAAAGATTAAATGCCTGAATATCCATGTTTATATATATATTATATATGTTTTGTGTGACGTCCCGAGTAGGGATTATTCACGATAATGGTATAAAGTGCTCTACCAAAAGGGAGCAGCTACAGAGTAGACTTACTGTAAGTCTACTCTTTCTCTCTCTCTCTCTCTCTCTCTCTCTCTCTCTCTCTATCGATCTATCTATATATCTATCTCTATCTCTCTCTCTCCCTCTCTCTATCTCTCTCTCTATCTCTATCTGTCTCTCCCCCTCTCTCTCTATATATATATATATATTCACTCATAAGATATTAATGAAATATCCCTTAAAAGCTGTTTCCTAAATTCCGAAATCGATATGGCATTAACGCAGTTGTCAATTGTAACCAGTTTTTAGCAGCGGTATAAGATAAATGATCTCCTGTCCTTCGAAATCAGGTCTCATTTTGAAATGGCGGATTTAATCACTCGCTAGGGGATGTAAATTTCCAGTCAGGGGTCATGAGCTTCAAATGTTCCGTCCGAGCCTAAATTGAGCTAAATTGAGCAACTTTTACACAATTCCATTGTTGTTCCTTCAGATCTGACATCAATACAAGTTTGATCAAAGAGGACTCGTAAAATGAAATGATACCCCTAATTGGGTGTAGAGTTGGTGTCTGACATTAGATAGGAATAGTGAATGAAGCAAAGCACGAATTATAAAGTCTACGAAAAGTGTTCAATCAATACCACAACAATTTAAAAAAAAACTGAAATTGAGGCTTTTGGCATGATATGTCAGTTCACTGAAATCTGATTTATCTGGTATAAGTTTAGGCAAGTCTTTAACATTTTGATGTCTTTAGCAGTGAAAGGGTTAAGGCGGAGGAAGACTTCAGAAATCCGGTAGATGCATATGGAATGGAGGTGTAACCCAGAGATATCTACGGTGTCGCCAAAAGATGTTACTAACTACCGTTACTGCTGGAATCTAATACAATTGGTATAAGAACACGTATATTTTCAAGATTTTGCATATTCAGTCTTCTGTGACTGGTTGAGATATTCAAGAGAGCTTATAAGATAAGATAAGATAAGATAAGATAACTTTATTTTTATCATATCTGTTGTCTCCTGTGTGCTGATTCGTAAAGATGTGTGAGAACTTCAACTATGCATTACTTGTGTTATATTTTTTTTTAAATATTTTTAAACCCAACAATTCTAACCAACCAACAACTCCGTGCACCCATCCGATATTGCTTTTATATCTATTCGGAAACCAGAATCCTTCAAGCTTTCGCCTTTATGCAGATAGAAAGATTGCGATAGACGTGAGAGGGAAAGAGGGAGGTGAAGAGAAAGTGGGGAAGGGGGTAGATAAAGGAGAGAGATGGTAGAGAGAGAGAGAGAGAGAGAGGAAGGAGAGAAGATGAGTCAGAGCGAGAGGAAGGAGAGAAGGGTAACGGAATAGGCGTAGAGAGAGGGGGGGACATGGGAGAGACAAAAAGACATTGAGAAATGGGAGAGTAACCAACTGGCGGTGAGACAGATTATTACCTCAGGGTACACTGGCGCACTGTTGGAAGTCTGTAAATATTTGCAGACAAAGTTTTGGCCTTCTTTTATTTTGTTCTATTCGAACTTTCCACATTCAAACCAGGAAGTTGTCAAAAACAAGATCTATGATAGAGGCCACAAGACGATATTGTTGTTAACCCTTTTTTAGAGCTGACTGTACACAGATTGGTTGCCCAACTCACTCCTAATTGCTGCATTAAATAATATTTGTCATAATTCTGTTATTTCTATACCCAAAAAGGGTTGTTGCGTTGAGTCTTCTGGCGCCAGCATTTAACAGGCAAGAGTTTGGCAGTGGGCTCGTATAGATACAATTAAGTTTTCCTTTTATCAGATTGAGCAAATCCATGAACGGGTGAAGATCAATGTCGATGAAAAAAAACAAACAATAAAACAAAACAAAACATTGAACAATCCCATTCACACCGTCTTGCTTTCAAAGGGATGAAGAGCCATCAGCAATATTACAGTAAAATATAATCCATACAAACAGACACATACACGTAAACACATACAAAAACACACACGCACACGATGACACTTCCCCCTGCTTTTAGAATAACTCTTATAGCTATGCATCTGCTTTCATTTCCCATCATTTTCTTGCTGGCTGTTCAAATACAAGTTCTTAGCATACAAGTATCATTGCTCTAACACACAGAATGATCGAAAATAAATCACAGCGAAGGTTTAATTAAATGAATAATTTAGGTAAATGAAGGAAGAGACAATTTGTAGAAATAAGAAGAAACTGAATATATGAATAAATCAGCATATAATTATGCATAACAAGCTGTCTGATCATTACAGAGCAGTGGTGGCTATGGGCGTGTAATTACGTCGAGTATTGGAAATATCGTGGCATACAATAATAAAAATACGCAAACATACTTTTTATGTCGCTTCTTCTAACCGTGGACAAAACGCAAACTATGAGCATTTGGATAAAGTTGAGTTACAAAGTATAGAGAAAGATAATTTAAAGAATTGATGATTTAAACCTTGCTGACTTCTTTTCTTATTAAAATATAAGTCTCACTAGCGGTGACAAATGTAAGATATTTATCAATAGGTACAAAACTGGCATCAGACAGCATTTCCTCATCAACAGAATAGTGAAAACATGGAACAATTTACAATATGAATCTAAAAATGCACCATATCTGAACAGTTTTAAGGTTATTATTGACAAAGAACTTGTTGATGTGCGTTATATTTATGACAAACAATTTTGATACTGCGGATTTGCAATGGTTATTTCAATTTCATTGCTTTTGGTTGTTTCCATGTTTCATTTTGTCTGAATCTGTAATGGCTCTATTTTTGCGATCCTTTTACAAGGTGCCTTTATATGATCTGTGAACATGTTATGATATATGTGTGTATGTGTGTGTGTGTGTTTGTGTGTGTGTGCGTGTGTATTTTATTTTCTACACTTAAAATAACAAGCCTCTTCAACACGTATATCCATGTCCAAAATGGTTGTGCATATCTACTTGTAATATGACACCCATTAAAAAGACTAATTTGTATGTTCGAAACATGCTGGCATTAATGTGAGTATTTCGGTTCATCGCATACAAACTATAACGGTGTGAAGAAATTGTCTGTCTCCAAAATATGGTTCTGGTCTACCAACTATCTGGCATTTTCTCATCAACAGAATACTGTAGTTTAAAACATGGAACAATTTACAATACTAATCTAAAAATGCACCATCTGTGCACAATTTGGAGGTAATGTGCCTTAAGTTTATGTCTAACCATTTTGAACCTGCCGATTCTTGCTTCAATTTCATTACTTTTTGTTCTTTTTCCATAACGTTCATGGAATATCTATTCCATTTTGTTTGAATTTGCAAATATTTCCATTTGCAAAATGTGACCCTTTTTCCAGGGCTTTTAAAGGCTTCCAGCCTATATGCTCTGTAAATATGATATGATATGATGGATGATATATTTTGATATAAAATCGTATTGCACAATTTTATGTCATTGTGAATAAAAGGCCTTATGAATTACAATACTACTTGTGTTTTAGTGGAAGGCCAATTATACAGTTTAACGTATATGCACGTATACGAATCTAGCTGTCCATTGTGCTGATAAAGAAACCAATAATAGATACAGCATAATATTATGCAACCTCTTAATTAAATGCAGAAGAACGGAAACAAAGACAAGGACAATCCGTTACAAAACATTTTCTCTTTTTCGGAAATAAAATGCACATTTATATTATTGTGTTCTCTTCATTGCCTTCTTGGTTATGTAAGAATTGATTTAAACGGAATCTCTAAAAAAAACTGTATTCATTTGACGTCATAATGACGGCATTACCACAACCAAGTGATCTAAGGTTCACATGTCCCCCTCATTCTTACACCATAACACAAATGTGTCAATCTAGTCCAGTACAGCCATTGTTGTGAGTATTTTGTATCAACGTATACAATCTCTAAACTGCCACCGACACATTTCAAGGCAGCTAGATTTAATGAAAAACACATGGACACTTTTCTTCGACCAGGCTTGTCCCAAAAAAAGACTTAGAAATCCAAAGCAACGTCCGCAGTGAGGCGCTGCAATGTTTAGTACGTGAGATAAACAGCTTTACCCAATGGTTCTCCACGCGCCTTTTGCTCTTGAGGAATTAAATTCACCCAGTCACTGTGGACTTAATCTCTAGGTTAATTCGCTTCTGGCGAAAAAAATTGTTGTGTGTATTACCGACCGCCGTTAATTCAAAAGCCCTAAAAATGTTGCATTTGACTTCAATGTTCACGTTTCGACAGAATGAATCGGATTACAATGAATTGGATGAAATACAAAGCTATACGAATTGGCAAAAAATTATAGGCCAAGAGATGAATTGTACACGCGACCTCGGTCCTGATTGGCTTACGTCTGGCTATGACAACTCTTTCCCGAAAACATCAGAAAACGGTCAAAGTGTTTCTTCTTCTTCTTCTTCTTTTTATTTTTCTTCTTTAAAATACTCGATGGAAGCGAGAACCACTGTCAGTGTGCATTTTTTGTTTCCGTGAATAACAATGCTCTACAAAATCAACATTAAAAAAAAGAAATAGAAATAAAAAGGGCAAGATGGATAATGGTCCAGCCTAAAGAAATAAATAACATCAAGTTTTAATCAGGAAAGAAAAAGCTCGAAGGAAAAGGGAGTTTGTGAGAATCCACCAGAGGTGATCGGCAGACACAATGGAAGACGAAGAAGGGGTTGGAAAGACACATTTTTCGGGATGACAGCTCACCAACCAAAAGATAAAATTAAAAAAATAAACAAAAATTCAAAACGAAAACAAAATAGAAATAAAAAAACAAGTAAAAAGCGTTGCACTTATCGACTCGGTAGCTTTTTACTATTCATGCATCGTGAGCCAGACCTGTGATCTTCTAATCACGGTACTTGAATACCGGGGAACTCTTCCGGCCCAGGGGTGATTAAAGTGACGCCTGCATTTGTTGTGCTGGCCAATGGGATTTAGACTTCCCAGTCCAAGTGGCCAGCCAGTTGCCCGGATGATGATGATGAAATAAAAGAAGAAAAAGAGGAAGAAGCAGAGGAAAGAGAAGAATGAGAAGAAAAAGAAGAAGACAAAGGAGATCAAATAGCTTTTGTGCAGTCTGGTTGGGATTGCTTGTTCTCCTACTTGGGAGAATGAAAATAGCAGAAACTGACATACCGCATACTAGGGGGAATTTTGTCAATGACACGTTTGTAGATTTTCTTTCCTGACACTTTTAAGTCAAATATACAGAACTAATATGTAACTCTATGTATTATCCAGTAAAGTCAAAATTGAGCGGCGGCCCCAAAAAATTGCCGTTTCAAAGTGCGTTTTCATTTTTTTATTATTATTTTTGTTGTTACCATGTTTCGAGAGACATTACAAGAGCAAATAATATCGATCTATAGATTATATATACATATATATAGTTATGCATTCGTATGTAACAAATAAAAGAGGTCCTAAACAGAAAGAAGATTGCATTTAGAAATAAAAACGAAAACGAAATAAAGTTAGTACAG
>JAUEKZ010240753.1:0-20498 GCA_031471865.1 Melibe leonina
TTTACCTATCATCTTCTTACTTTTCGGCCCCAGCACTCTCTCCATTACTCACTTAAAAAGCATACACGAACTCACACACACACACACACACACAACAATTTTTTATCCCCTCTCTTTTTACACTTTATATTTTTTATCGGTTAGCTCTATCTTAGTCATACCTGTCGTCCTAACAGACTTATGGTGACCACCTCCCCCCCTCACTGTTGTTTACACTGTGGTACTTTACTACAGGGTCACTTGCTATGCTATCTAGAGAGACTGAGTACTCTTGTACACAAAGGGCGGTAGAATATCCTGGGTCTCCCTAGACCATTGTGCATGCTGTGGGTGGTAGCCACCATCCTGATTGTGAGAGGTGATTTTTTTCCCTGTAAGTAGATCATCTCACAGTGTCCCCTGGCGGGATCGAAGTCTGGCTGTTCTTTTAACTAGCACACAAAGACCAGAAGAGTCTTTGCCAGCATATCATCTTCCTTACCATTAGGCGCTGATATGACCTTAGCATTTGAAAGCGCCCTTAAACTCTCAATAATGAACAAACAAAACAAGAAGTTGGTGGTAGGTTCACTCTATGTGAAAGGCTTCTCTATTATTATGTTATTAGTCTTTCAGCTTTTAATCTCACCTTTTCCCTACGGTATCTCTGCCCTGTTATGTATGTACATCTATAACCTCCTACCTAGGTGTTATTTTGCACACTTGACAGTGCATGTATTTGTTCTCACCAAGGTGTGTGTGATTATCCATTATCAAAATCTATCCACTTTGTACCATTACCTACTTCACGCGTTGGTGGCCTATTGGATAGGCGCACTGTTTGCAACTGGTGGCCAGGCGATAGGTGCCATGACATTCACGGGTTCGAATCCTCCGCCGGTCATTTTCCTTCTTTCCCATTTATTTTCTGCTTTTTGTGTCTCTGTTTCATATCTGCACTGCCTAAAAAGATATGATATTTGGTTAATTTCTCAAATGATTCTAAATGCTTGTCCTCCACAACTAGTCTCTCAATCCTCTTATTCATTCAAACAAATGTGACCCCAGTGGAGGTCACTTTGCTAGCCACTCCAGCTCAGGTAAAGGTAAGCGAACTCAAAAAGGGTTCGGATATTTGCTGCCTTATGGTGATTGGTCGAGAAATTTATTTGGTACCTAATGAACCAATCAGAATCCAGCCAGACTTTCACACCTATACACACTGCAGCTCCTGTGTGTGTGTACTAATGTGTGTACTGTGTAGTGCTAAGTCAGTGACTGAATACTGAATGATGACAGTGTCTGACACGACAAATGACAAGCGCACGGCTCGTCTAGAGTGACAAGTGACTGACATCCAACACATATTATCCCAGACAAAGCTACTTTCGTCCGTGCAGTCAGGTGTTGGATATGATGTAGACTGCTTCAAAGCTTGATTGCGAGTCTATGTATCTATCTACTTTTTATTGTGAGACCTGATTTTTTCTGTTTCTAGATCTATGAAAATTTAGGCACTGTCTTTGGCGAAGACAAGGTGTGGGACGAAATCTCAGAGAGAGAACAAGTAACAAGAAACAATGGACGACTTGCCAAAACAATTCTTATCATCACTGAGGATACTGTTTGATATTTTAGATGAAAATCGGACTGGATTTATTCGTCTGCGCGATATAGAAAGTAGATGGAGCGACGAGGGGGTTCGAGGTCTGCCTGCCGGTATTGTTGAAGCGTTGAGGAAAGTGACCCCTTCCAACGGACTCCTCAGTTTTGATAAATTCGTGTCAGGTCTCAAACTGGTCTTGAGTAGCCGTTCGCGCGTTGAGAATCAGCAAAGGCGACCATTTCTGCCGAAGGATAACTTTATCATCTCCGGTTTCAAAGGTGAGAGGGAACTACCAGCAAAGGACAACAATATTGCTTTCAATAATATTGATAATAAACAAGCATTGCATCACCACAGTAATCAACACCATGGGGATGTCTCTGGCTTAAGGCAAGCTCAACCTCACTCAAATAATAGGACATTTTCTCAAAGTCAGAAGAATTTTAATCCAAACAATGATCATCTCTACAAAACGTTTGATTATGAGAACAGTCACCCAAAGATGTATTCTGCTAGACCCTCGTCCACACCTGTTGTTAGCAGTGATCCAAGTAGCTACACAATTAAACCAGATGTCAGTGACTACCCTAATTTTTCAGGACCTATGCGACAGAGTCAGAACTCGCAGTTTTATAATGGGAGAAGAGGATTTCCAAATAATCAGCCACGACAACAAGACATTAAAGCCCCTGCTGTACCACCCCGCACAGGAAGAAGTGCTTCATCTTCCCACCTGAAAAAGTCTCAGTCGGGTCCCAATCTCCACCAACCCCACTCTTCCCCTCCAGCCATCCCTCCAAGGGAGACTACAAACTCACGAGTAATATCTGATTTGAGAAACTGGCAGAGAGAGTGGACAACTGCTCAAAATCAAAATCAGTCAGCACCCTCTGATCAAAACAGGAATAAAAATTCACAAGATCCATATGCAATCTATGGTAAGTTTAAATCCCTAAAATTTTATAGTTTTAAACATTTGAATTGATATTTTGATGCTGAGGAAGTAATGGTGATTCTTGTCACACGTAAGTATCTTTAAACTTTGACTGTGATCAACCATTATATTAGAAACTTTCAAAGTCTGGCTATTTTTTTAACCAGCCTATCATCTTACTTACCCCTGGGTGCTTATATATGTCTATAGCAGTTGTAAGCGCCCTAAAACTCTCAATAAACAAAGAAACAAACGAGAAACTTTTTGGAATTTTTAACGTTTGTGTTGGACAGGTTTTGGATGCTGTGCCCGGTTCATGTTTCTCATTCTCATCTCATGTGGCCCTGATTTTTCTTCTTTCTTGAAAGCTTCCATTTGTGTTTTATCAGCACTGATTCTAAATCAGGGTAGAATTACACCTTTATCTCCCTCTTTCATCTTAAATATTTACAGAATTAGTACACCTGAGCCTCGTTATACCGCCAGGTGGGGGGAAAACCCCTAAGTTGGCGGTATATCAAGACGTATTTATTATATGCAAGTCATAAATGTTCTCCATTAGATGTTGGCAGTAGGCGCGAATGGCGGTATAATGAATGGCAATATACAAGATTTAAGTGTAGAAGTATTTATATAGATATAAACCATTTGTCTGCCATTTTTACTGATTCTCTTTTTGTGTAGTTTTATCATGATTGATTTTTTTATGCATATCATCCAAACATATTATAATTTTGTTGTTTATCCGTTTCCTTGGTCAGCAAATTTGGACCAGTTCGAGAGGAAGAGAGCCGATGCCTCAACTAACCAGGCAGGCACTGTGTCTCCGCAGAGAACAACTGTTCGGCGCCATGGGTCAGGACGCAGACACACACTCACTAGTGGGATCGATCAGAATATGGTAATTTTATACGTTTATGGTTTGCTCAATAAGTTTTAAATATAATAATATTGAGGGATCAATAAAGTTATCTTATCTTATCTTATATAAGATGAAATTAGATATTTTATCCACTTGGAAAACATAATATCATTTTTATATATTGCTCCACACTCCATGATTTTGACATCTTACTCACAGTATTAACATTTCTCTTGATAAGTAAAAAGTCTTTATTGTTAACAGTTTTGACAGTTGTTCCACCGTGATATGATGATTGTTATGTTATTACTGTTGTGTTTGCCGTCCAGATGAAGCGTATGAAGCAGCTGGATGAAGAAGCGTCCATGCTTCGTGCGGGTCTCTCCATCGTGGACACAGCGCGAGACTGGTACACACGGCAGCTGGCTGTCTGCTCTGATAAGCAAGGCATGCTGGGAAAAGTCTCCTACTCTGTACGATTTTGTCATGTTTGATTTGTAATGTTAAAAATACAGAATGATGTATGTTGAAGTAAAAAAAAATGTTTCTCCTCCACATATACAATTAATGTTGATGAATATTTATCAAACAAGCAAAATTGCTAAGTTCAACAAGTTTGTTATTTCCCATACAACGCTCTTAAAGAGAGAGAGAGAGATCTTCCACAAAATTTAGCCTTGGAGGAAATCGGCCAACCTTTGCAGTGCAGTGTTCTCTGCATAAGATTCAAGAGAAGCAGTCTTAGCTACATTAAGATGACAATATACTACTATGGTTCACTTGCGACAGACATTCTATTTTACCTTCAATCAGAATAGCATCCATGAAAATGCATATGGTGCCATTTGATGTGGGAAGTTTGTGATTCATCTCATGAAATTGCATTCTTTCTTAGTTCTCCTAGTAACACATTTCCTATTATCCCTGCTTTTTAGGGATAATGCGGTATGTAGAGGGATAGGTGTTTGTTGACCTTACAAAATTCTTAATCTGATTTCCTGGATGTGTTTTCTTTATTTATTTGAAGGATAATTCTCTGGAAGCCCATCAGGAGCGTATGAACTTTCAGCGTTCTCAGATCTCTGAGGTGAACCAGCGTCTCAAGACTCTTGTGGAAAGCTCAGAAAGGGTGAGATAAGTGTGAAACTGGCCGTTGCTGCTATCATTTGATTGGTTAATTTGATCAACTTACTTCTTCAATGATGTAAATCTCTCAAGCTCTGTCTGAGATCAGACTTTCTGAATGTCCCTTAGATTTCAAAAAAATCTCTTCAACACCAAAAGTAATACGATGAGAGAATAGTGCCTGCGTATTCAAAATTGTGTAGTTTTAACCCTTTCAATGTTAAGGTTATCTATCAAACTACTTGCTAGAGACCTCGTAATCTTCAAAATTTGCCTGCTCTCATACCTGAAAAAACTGATTTCAGCGAACTGACTTATGTGAGTCGACTGAAATCTGATTTTTCTAGTATAATAACACATACATTTTGAAGATTTTGTTTTGTTAGAATGAAACGGTTAACAGCGCTAATGTTAAGTTTATTCTGTAAATTTTGTTTATAGATAAAACAATCTATTTTGTCTCTGCTTTCTTCCAGGGCTTCCCTCTGCACATGAATCTTGCCTTGCCTCAGAGAGCCACTGCTGCCATCAATTCCAATCAATCAGCTCCTATCATTGACAGGAACAGGCGTCTCTTAGAGGTAAGTTGGTACTCGGCTACATGGGGCCATTGACTCAGCAGGTAGAACAAGAATTGTCCTTTTTGCGACTGTCTTGCCTCACTCACTCACTCACAATCATGGGAACAGTGGCAAGACTGGTTGATCCAGTGGTCAGTATACTGTGACTGGTATGAGATTTGAGTTAGCTGTAAGTTTATCTCCATTTGCTACTATTAATTGAATTTGTCCAGGGAGCCCTACCTTTGGTGTGACCTGTATTTGAAAAAAAGGAGCTGATGTAAAGAGGCTACAGCTGATGTAAAATTAAACTAACTCTTTCAATGCTAAGGTTGGTTATCAAAATGCTAATTGGATACATCGAAATCGTCAAGGTTTGCCTATTCTTATTATACCAGATAAATCAGATTTCAGTGAACTGACATATGCCAAAAGCCTGAATATCTGGCTTTTGGCATATCTGTTCACTGAAATCTGATTTATCGGGCATAAGAACATTAACTTTTGAAGGTTTTGCATATTTCTGTTTGACTAAAATCTGAACCCGTTTCGAAAGGGTTAAATCCCAGATCATGACATTTGCTCCATAAATGGCTTTCTCTCTGCAGGAAGTGAACCAGAAGAATGATAAGATTGCTCAGCTGGAGAAGGAGAAAGCCAGTCTAGTGCGGGACCTGTTTGAGACACGGTCCAAAAACAAAGCTGCTCATGATGACACAACCTTCATGTGATGCTTTGATCCCTGGACTGTCTGTGACGTCGCCATCACTACAGGACTTGCAGGGGACATCGCTCTCATCCTTAGAATGTCCGTGACATCACCTGGATCCGAAGTATTGAATAATAGGTAGCTTAACCAGCAGCTCTTTCTTATTTGAAATAGGACCACGCTACCACCCATTGCGGGTCACCAAAACGTTCACAAACAGACAAACACACATAATCTGTGTATGGTAGTCTCGTATTTGCTGAAAGCGGGGTGCCTTTTATTCAATACCTTGTTGTTCTGACTCTCAGTAACAACATCCTCCGTATTCATGGAGTTTTGTTGCCAGACCAGGTTTATGAGGGAATCGTCTTTGATGTTCAGAAACTTGCCCAGGGCATGAAGGTAGTTTGTGTCAAAATCTTTTAGTTCTTTATTATATTATTAATTCATTCATCCATTAACTGCCAAAGAAAGTGTCATGTGATAGTGTTGTATTTTTTTGTTGGTTCAAAACCACGTTTCACTTTTTCACATGACATCATCGTATGCTATTTCACATTCCTCTATGCATTTATTAAGGGTTGTTATTCCAGAAAGCTTTTCTATATTTTTACAATAATGAATATCAATAACACAAAAAAGCTCTTTTTATTTTTTTACATTACAAATGATGTTTATATAATCCAAAGTCAAATATGTACAGTGAACTTGAAATCTAAATAATAGATCTGAACACCATTTTCTGTGTTGGAAATCTCCCTTTTGCCAGTATTGCAAAACATTGTTAAGAAAAAACTCCACTGCTATATGCAGCGATGATTGTTATATATTTTGTGTAGTTCTGTAATATTAATATAGATCATATTTTATTCCCGTCAACTCATGTTATAAGACCAAAAGTGTGGCAAAAACATAAAATTGATGATATAACAAGGTGACTGTACTACAGAAATAATTAGTGGGTCGGATGTTAAGAAAGGTGAAAAAGCTCACTGTCTGTAGGGCCACAGAGAGGACATTCAACTACTAAATAACTCACTGGCAAATGTATCAAAGTATTTTTATGGAGTGTTTGAGGGGTTTTTTATCTAGTGTTTCCAATCCATTCCTGTTTGCAAGTCCCATCTCATGAGCATTCCAGATTCTAATTTATCAATATTCAAATCTGCAAATCATCTCTGTCAACTTTTTGGAGAAATTATATTTTTTCCTTGTAAGGTAGTGACCAAATTTTAGGCTGGCAGGGACAGTATAACAAGAAGTTAGTGCATTATGTAAGTCATGAATGTTACAGATACGTTTTCTTGTGGGTGGCAGTATAATCATGAAGGTTTTTAGTGTTTTTATTTCAAGGCAGATCCATTCCACAGCCACAATCTGATGGTCGGGTTGGCGTTACGGTGGCGTTCCTTACAACGAGATTTGAGTGTATTGTAATTATATGTGATTCTTCAACAGTTTCCAATTCATTCCCGTTTGCAAGTCCCATCTCATGAGCATTCCAGATTCTAATTTATAATTATAAACATTCAAATCTGTATATCATCTCTGTCAACTTTTTGGATAATATTATATTTTTTCCTTGTAAATAATTTCTCTGCAAATCGTCTCTGGCAGGCTCAGAATCTGGCTGCCCTTTTAAGGTGACTGTCATCTTACTTACGCCTAGGCGCTGATATGACCTTAGTCGTTGAAAGCGCCATAAAACTCTCAATAAACAAACAAACAATCCTTGGTCTTCCAGTACCATAAATATGATTAAGAGTGTACAGTATGCAGTGTCTTTTGCTTGAGAAATATTTTTTATTACGTTTGAATTTTAAAACATCATTTTCTTACAAGTACAAGTGTATATTATGTGTGTTATAACGATTTATTATAGTGTGATTTTTCTCTTTACTGTACAGGGTGTGCTCCTGTTTGTTCATTTAGATTTAAGCAATCCTATCCTTTTTACTTTTTCCCCCTTCGGCACTGTTGTGTCATGCATGACCTTTACCATGTCCCCCCAAAAAATGTCAACAACAAAAGAAACACAGTCCCATTGTACAAGCAAGCATTCCAGTCTACCGTTTCTGTAGCATGTATATGATTTACATATCTATTGTAATGCATTATTATACCCCTACCTACAGTACAATGCTACATTGCCTATATGCACATGTGTGCGTGCTCTTTACTACTTAAGATGTGTATCACATGCTGTTTGCCAAAAGTAGATATTATTTACAATGATGATGATACTGATAGACAAAATTGCCATCTTATTATATATATTTTTGGCTGAATTCAGTTTAGCCTTGCTAGTCCCATTACTTGAAAATAAAAACTTATCACTATTGTTATCATTATTAACCCTTTCACAGCGAGGTCTCATTCTACCCCAACTGAAAAATGCAAAATCTTGAAAATGTACTTGTTCTTCTACCAGATAAATCAGATTTCAGTGACCTGACATATGCCAACAGCCTGAATTTCAGACTTTTGGCATATGTTAGTTCAATGAAATCTGATTTATCTGGTATAAGAACAGGCAAGTCTGGAAGATTCTGGTGTCCTCAGCAGTGAAAGGGTTAATATACAATGTCATGTATTACAGATTTCATTGTTGTTATTATTATTATTGTCATATATATATCTGGGTCTTTCTTATATTGAACCATGGGTGTCAGTCATTCTCTGTTTGTGATTATAAGAGGGAATGGTTTGTTTCTGCTGTAAATCCTCTGGTTTATTTTCTTTCTTTCTTTCTTTATTTCTATCTTTCTTTCCATTTAAAAAAAAGAACTTGCAAATCATCTCTCTATGAAATTTCCCTAAAGTAACAAGTCTTTAAACCAACCTATCATCATCATCTTACTCACCACTGAGGCGCTGATATGGCCTTAGCAGTTCATTCATAGGACGTCACCTTATCTTTCTCTTTCCCTCATTCTTTCTATGGGTAAGCAGTTAAATGCTCCCTCTAAAACTCTCAATAAACCAAAATTCTATAGTTATTAGTTATGTGTATAGTTGTGCAAGTACTAACTAGTAAGGGTATACTCTATATACCTACTCTTACTCTTATATGTGTTGAATAATCAGGGTAAGAATTGATACGAGTGCAAGGGAATTTTACCTGTGTGAGTGTGTGTGTGTAGGTAAGTTAAGTGCTGGACAACGACATCTTCAGGCATCATTGATCCAAAGCTGCTGTTGTTTACTTGTGTTGAGGTTATTTTTAGAACATATCAGTCATTGAACTGTCATTATCATCATCATCATCATCACCTTCAGCTGCTTTTACTTAATAAATTTAATACTAATACATTCCATTGCCCTATGACCAAAATGATAATGTGTTATAAATGATAATAAAGGAGAAAAGTATTTTTATTTCTAAAGAAGTGAATTTGGTTTTTTTAAATTCTGTGCATCGGCGTGTGTGTTGTGTGAAGTGATGGTATGTAGATGCATGTTGAACGTTTCTCTTCTGTACGTTCAGATTATTTCAAACAAGGAGGAGCCGGCTGTTAGCGGGCGCCTGTGGTGGACACTGGACACTACTTCTGTTTCTTCTCTTTTTGCTCTATCTGTCATTTTACTTTTCCCAGCACTCTCTCCAGTACTCCCTTAACAAGCATACACACACAGCTGTTAGCTTAGTCTTGGTCCTGCCTGTCGTTCAAACAGACTAATGGTCACCCCACCCCCTCATGTTTTACACTGTGATACCTAACTACAGGGTCACTTGCTATCTAGAATTTCTTGAGTATTTTTGCACACAAAGGGCGGTAAAATATCCTGGGTCTCCCTTGACCATAATAGTGCATGATGTGGGCGGTAGCCATCATTTGATTGTTTTTCCTGCTTTGTGATTGTGGGAGGTGGTTTTTTTTTTTCTGTATATAAATCAACCTTTTGTCACCTTTTTTGAGTGATGATATTTTTATCCTTGTAAATCATCTCTTTATGAAACATCCCTGGCAGGGTCAAAGTCTGGCTATTCTTTTACTAGCCTATCATCTTACTTACCCCTGGGCGCTTATATGACCATGCAGTTGCAAGCGCCCTAAAACTCTCAATAAACAAAAAAACAAAAGACGGAGGACCTCTTCAGACATGAATATGCCGTCGTCATACTCCTGCAGGTTTGGATTTAGATACACAAGTCTTCTAGTGGTTTGCAAGTCTTCTTACTGTTTGAATTTGACAGCAGATACTACTTTAGTGTGTCCTTATCTCCTTTGCGGTAATGAGAGGAAATGTTCGTTGTTTCTTTTCCTGTTGTTATTCATTTTATCCGTGAAATTTCTCTTTGACCGATTTTTTAACTAACCTTTCATCTTTCTTACCCCTGGGCACTGATATGGCAGTCGTTGAAAGTGCTCTACAAGTCCCTTTTTCTATAGCCTTGATAGGAGTCTAAGATTATACCTTTTGTTCCTAGAGATATCGATAGACGTCTAGTTTAGCTTGAGTAGATAATCGGTCTGTATAAGGTACAATGGATGTTCATGCCAAGAAGGAGAAGGAGAAGAAGACAACAACAACGGCAAAATAGTAATAATAACAATAAGCAAGGAGATGTAAAAAAAATTGTGACATCCTGCAAAATTGCATCCATCAGACTTTCGCTCGCTAATCCTATTTTCGCTGCGTACAACCCCCCACCCACATCTATCTCTCTCTCTATGTATATATATATGAACAATGAACTAAAATGGTATAAGTAACCAGAAAATATTTCATCCATCTTTATTATGGTCCAGAAGATCTACATAACACTAACACAACTACTATAAATAGGTCCTAGATCACTTCCTTTCTCAAATCAACACAAACATGGCTTCAGGAAGAGGGTAACAAACGATTTTATTAGATAATTATATCTTTTTTTACTCTCTACAATGTCTTTTGAATGGATTGAACTATTTAAATAGTTTTCAGAATACATAATATATTGATATTTTTCTGTGACACGGCGTTTTTGTTTGAACGAATTTTTTACAGACAAAATATTTTAGTCTAGACCCTCTCCTCTGTGAGATCTGGACGGAGAGACCTTTGTCTTGCATCTGGAGTGATTGTTCTCCCTCGGTTTGAGAGAATAGGAACATTTCTTGTTCTCACTCAGATTTAGAAGAAGAACATTTCTTGTTCTCAAACTGTCTGTGAAGTGAAAATTTCTTATTCCCAGACTATTCAAGATAACCTGACATTCAAGAATTGTATTAGCAAAAATTGAATTAAGACCTTAGATTGTGTGGCAGCAAGGTGCTAGAGATAAGGAGGAAGATGGAGGGAGAGAGATAAAGGGGGACAAAGAGAGAGATAGGGGAGATGGGGAAGAGAGAGAAGGGGGAAGGGAGAGATGGGAGGAAAAGTGAGAGGGACGAAGAGAGAGATAGGGGAGAAGAGGAAGAGAGAGAAAGTGGCGAGAAGGGAAAGGGGCAAGAAGTCATAGATCAGGCAGGGGGAGACGGAGAAAAGGACAAGAAAAGGATAGATAGGAGGAGGGAGAGGAGAGAGAGATATATAGGAGGAGGAATAGGGCACAGGGAGATAGGGATAGAGAAAGAGGGAGGCATATTTGTGTCTATTATGTGTATTCGATTCCATGTTATGTTCTTAATCAAGCTACCTTAAGATTATCTAATTGACCCCAGGGGTAACAAAAGAAAAGTGCCCGTTCCCGTTTAGGTAGCATACTCATGTGTGCGGGCCACATGGGATTTTCCAAGCTAGTTTTTGTTTTGGCTCAATTGTCACCATTTTTACCCCTTGAACAACAAAATCAACCGAAGTCTTTTCCAATAGTATTTTTGAATCCGGAATGCATAAATATCTACATGCTAGTTCCCAGTTTCACAATAATGTTGTTGTTATGGAATATTATATCAACCGATAGTTAAGTCTCAAATTGTTGGTGTTTTGAACTTTTTCTGGTATGGTTATCTATTTCTTTTAAAGAGTCTTTGCCCCTGAAATAGACAGCGACTTCGTTGGAATAATAAATATTTTTAAAAAGCAAGTAAATGGGAATCGAACCACAGCCATCACAGTTATAGCGTCTATACCTATCCACTTGACCTGCTGGGAACTGTTTCAGAGGACTATTCAATAAGCTAATGAAACATAGACTGGTGAGTTGCAGATGGGGTCCCCTGATAAATGCTGGAAGCCTGTGGGTGCAGCAACACTAAAAAAAGTGTTTGTAGCCACTTCGTTTTAAAATTTCTTTCGGCTATACTCATAAATCAGACTAGGTTGGGGCACAGTAGTGAGAGACCAAAAAATCTGCCCAGTTTTTTGTCCAAGTGCTTCACTAAGGAAGCCTTGCACGGCTCTATTTCATCATCAATGTCGTTGAAACTTGGTGATCAATCAGAAAAAGTATGTTTTTGTTTGGTGGATTAGACTACTTTTACATTTTAAGTAGAACAGGGTGTACATTCAGGTATTTATGACTCTCGAATAATATTCATAAATTAATTTTCAACATCATCAAAAACTGATGTTAAAAAACAATATTTGAAGAATTCCTTGTATGGATCTCAAGTGCAATGTTTCCTAGATCTAGTTCAGATGAGGATGTTGGGATTCAACTATGTTTCACTGCCAAACATAATGCAAGGTTGGGTTTTTGAAATCAGATTACCAATGCAGATTTTCTTTTCTTTCAATACTATGTAATTCTACTATCATCGGCTGAGAAAAAAAGGAAAGTCATATTGGGACAAAATGAAGGATTAAGCGATTTGATTTTATTCTAAGTGGAGGTTGGTGCTGGGTTGCCTTATAACTTACACAGTATTTGTTTATTGTATGAGGTCACTGGAATCAAGTTTTGTGTACATGATTGTGTTCAGTTCAGACTATACAGAATTTCCATAATAGTAATAGAATAAATGAAGTTTTTATACATTTTTTTTTATACAGATTGTCAGCCCTGGTGAAATGCCCCGAGCACCCAAACACTCCTCTTCTGGAGGATTACCATGCAGGCGACATGATCTGCTCTGAGTGTGGCCTCGTTGTGGGAGACAGGTTGGGTCATTACTAATGAATATTTTTACTTCTCCATGTGTGCTATAAAAGGAGTTTCGAGGAAGGCAGTCATTTGTCAGTGGTCAAATGAATGGGTTGTTGGAGGATGTGTCTAATGATAAGATTCCTTTTTGTAAATCGTAAACATTATCAGATATATCTTCATGAACTCTTTAAATTTGGGTTATTAGACTCTTCAATGGGATTTCTTACAAACTATGAGGGATAAAATCAGCACAACAAACCAAAAAAATGGAGACATTGTCATAATGACAAATATGTTAAATTTTAATTCAAGAAAATAAAATATTGAATAACAATAACATAAATTCAGTTTGAAAAAAATTAAACCAGATGATTTGATAAAATATGGAATTTGAATCGTCAAATGATTTTGTTGTTATGTCACCAGAGTGATTGATGTCGGATCCGAGTGGCGAACCTTCAGCAATGAAAAAAGCACCAAAGATAACTCCCGTGTTGGTGCATCAGAGGTATGTCATGAGGGTCTGGGGCTTTTTCAGTTTATTCAAAATTAGTCTGCTCATAAGAACAAGATAGATACTTCAACTTATTATATTATCTGAAGCATATTTTCCTCCTCTGAACAAGAAAATTTGGACTTTACTTATTCAATCATCATCAATAGAGAGTTTGGAATAAGAACTGTTAAATAAGTCAAATTTGAAATAATATGCAGTGCATTAATCAGACAATCCCAAAGCAAGCAGAAAAATGGAAAAACTGTGTGGTGATTGAACCTGGGACTCTGCAACGACACCCATCGCCTGGCTGACAGCACGAAACTGCAAGCTTACCCACTTAGCCATCCGCTTCCCTTAATTAAAATGCAATAAACCTACCTATTAAAGTCTGTCTCACAATCACACATTTATTTCACCCACTGGATTAAAGGACTTGTTTCATCTAACCCCACTGACTCAATTGTTGCTTCTACCTATACCAGAACCCTCTGTTTGATGGCAGTGATATGTCCACCATGATTGCAACAGGAACAGGAAGTGACAGCTTGCGGGACGAGTTTGGGAAACCCATGTACAGGAATAGGAGAACAGTAAGTAACAGGTGTCGTTGGCTCAGTAGATAGAGCATTCATCTGTCAATTAGCAAGTCTGGGTTTGAATCCCGGCCAGGTTTTACCAAAGACATAAAAATATTATATATTAGTAATTGTCTCTACCTGCCATTAGGGAAACAAGGCTAAGATTCGTCAGCCTGGTGTCAGTACACTGTGACTCGGTGAGATTTTCAAGTGAACCTTTCATTTATCCCTGTGTGGAAGCATATTAAATTGTCTATAGAGCTCGGGTTTTGATGTGACGTAAAAGGATGTTTAACAGGCAATATCAAACCAGTGGTTTTTAGCTTGTGGGAATGGGAGGTGCAATAACAGAGTGGATCAAACTTCACCACTGAGCTCCTTCAGTCATTCAATTACTGTCAGCCACTACTCGGTTTTAAGTTGGGCAGGGAAATTTAATTAACTTTTGTTGCCCCCTTCACCCTGATGTATAGATGGGAGCCAAGCCTTGTGTTCTTGATTGTATTTGGAAAGGTATCAGGGATAGTCCAGCCTTGTGTGTAAGCTGTGAGTCTGTAGTATTGGTGAAAGCTCGACAAGTCTTACTTCGTAAATTAAATAAAGCAAATGGACTGAGGAGTAAGTTTGTGGGAGGATTGAACTAGTTGAAATGAAAAAAAATATCTTGATTTCAGGTTGTACCAAAACAAAGTATCTAACCCAGTCTAAAGTTAATCCAGCTGAATTTGTGATTGTTGGGAATTTGTGATTGGTGTAACTATATTGTAGGTAAATATTAAACAATTTAAGAAGAAAAAAAGAAATATCTATTAAACAATTTAAGAAGAAAAAAAAGAAATATCTATTAAACAATTTAAGAAGAAAAAAAGAAATATCTTCAATCTCTTATACTGTTTAAATTAGAGACAAGCAGTGTAACAAAAACTGTGGCTAGTTATGTTTAATGTTCTATGAAATGAAACTGCTGATATATTATGAAACTTGTCTTTACATTTCTTTTTGACTTTTTATCAACCCAGATGAATAGCTCAGACAGAACCCTGCTCAACGCATTCCGGGAAATTGGTCAAATGGCCGAAAGACTCAATTTACCAAAGAGTGTTGTGGTTTGTATTAATGCTAAAATCTTAAATCTGTGTATTGTAGGATATGGAAACACAAACATGTTTGTTCAATTTGTGGGATTTCAAAATGTAATGAATGATCATAACATAGAATTAACCCTTTCAATGCAACCACATTACCCGAGACCAGAAAATTATGTCGTTATCCAGGGGTGTCATTATTCAGGGGTTTTCAAAGATTACTAATAATATATAACAAAAATAAAATTGGGACTGGAGGTCAAGAGGTCTCATCCAGGGGTTGTCGCTATCCAGGAGTTCCACTTTAGTAGATTTTGGTATTTTATTGTCAATTTACATAAACGATACCGACAAGCTTTTAATTCTAGCTATATCTTCAGTGGATACCAAAGATTAAAACAGTATGGAGTAGACAGACAGACCAGAGACATATAGATTTATGTTCGATGGTTCTTATAGTTTGTATTGTTTTTTAAACCCAGTACAAAGTACTGTTTGCTGCTTCTTGCTTCACGATTCCTAAACTACATTAACATTTTGAGCTGTTTTTAAAGTGTTTTTAAATAATTTTCAAATAATTTATTTATTCCTTACAGGACCGAGCCAATCCATTGTTCAAGCAGGTCAATGACAGCAAAGCACTGAAAGGTCGCAGCAATGAGGCCATTGTGTCAGCATGTATGTACATTGCGTGTCGGCAAGAAGGAGTGCCCAGGACCTTCAAAGGTGAGGCATAACATTTTTACCAATAACAATGCTTCCAATCATTCAGGTTTTTAAAAAAATCTGTACTTACATAGTTACAGGACACGTACAGTGGATCCCCTAGATAGCGGCACCCCTGAAATAACGACAACCCCTGGATAAGTCCTTTTGACCTCCGGTCCCGATTTTTTTTTGTTATACATTATTAGTAACCATTGAAAACCCCAAACTAACAACAACCCTGGATAACAACATAATTTTCTGGTCCCGGGTGATGTCGTTATCCAGGGGTTCCACTGTAATTTTTGTACCCTCTCAAAGCATTGTTTTCAAAATCATTGGGGGCTTCGCTCACTGAACCTCTGCCAGGACTCTGTCCATGGTGATTTTCCTTACTTTTATAACTTGGGTGTTGGAAGAACTAACTACAATAAGAGAGTTGATGATTGCTGTTGTTGAGAGGAGAATGTTTGTTTCAATGCGACAGAATCAAATTTCTTAAGGGCTTGTCATTACAGTAAAATTTCTGTTTTGTTGGCTTTGGGGTTTTTTTTTTGGAGGGTCAGAGGTTTATTATTTGCTATTTACTTATTGATTTTTTCCTTTATTTCATTTCTTGCACAGAGATTTGTGCTGTGTCTAAAATCAGTCGCAAAGATATTGGCCGAGTGTTTAAACTGATCTTGAAGAATCTGGAAACCAGTGTGGATCTGATCAAAACTGGTGACTTCATGGTAAGGCTTCAAGTTTCAAGTTTTTTTTATCCAACAAATTCTTGGGAGAGTGAAAAAAAACCCTTCATATTTCTAGGGTTTGGATACTGTCTGATGCTCCCTCAGAAACAAAATACATATTAAAAAAAACAACTACTGATCTATCAACTGTATTGCCACGAAATTTTATTGGCAAATTCATAAATTATAATTATTATAATATATTATTATTATTAGAATTCTCTGCCTAAGAACACGATTTGCTAATAACATGGTTTTTACAGTGATTTTTTTTCTTCTTCCTAAAATGCCTCCATTTGTCTAAGAACATGATCTGCTTAAGAACACAATCCATTTAAGAACACACTTTTTGAATTTCCTAAGGGCTGTGCTGTTTATTAACGACTACCTTATCATCAATATTATTATTGCTAATTCAACAATCTTTTTTTTTCATTTTTAGATAATTAATGTTATTGTTGTCATCCTTTCCAGTCGCGATTCTGCACCAACCTGTCTCTGCCCACCGCTGTGCAGAAAGCTGCTACCCACATTGCCAAGAATGCGGTCGACATGGACCTGGTGCCAGGGTAAGTCGTGTCTCATTGCAACTGCTGGGTAGGTTTGAACAAATAACCGCAAACACTCACTGGTCTTAATTTCGGTATACGTAACCGTTTTACTCGTTCTTATACCAGAAAGATCATATTTGAGTAAACTGACATATGTCAAAAGCCTGAAATTCTGTATCCATAGTATTTTTGGATTCATTTGTTTTTCGTCCTTGTTGGGACAATAAAAGTTGGACGAGGAGTATATATTTTAGACTGTACGGTGATTGAAGATGAAGAGGTAGTTGAATACCTGTGGCTATATACTGACTATCTGCTTCTCTCCCTCCCCAGACGGAGTCCTGTGTCTGTTGCCGCTGCAGCCATTTACATGGCCTCACAAGCTTCTGCGACCAAGAAGACTCTGAAAGGTCAGGGGCACATTGAAATAGTTACATTTAAATGTCGTAGCCTACCTGCAATTTGTGTCCTCTCTGGTAGACAGTAGACAGGATTACATTTCCAGATTAACTCCTAACCTGCTAAGTCCTTTTCTACTCTTTGATTTGTTGGACGTTTAACACCCTTTTTATAAAAAAACCCCAACAAATTTATGTCATTTCAAAGGTACTGCCACTCAGAGGTAAAGTGAGGGGTGACCTGATCATGATAAGTGTCTCACCTTTTCACAGCATACTTGTCAACCATAGTATTTGTATGTACTGTTCTCATAAAGCCTAGTGTAGGCAAGTCAGGTATACTTAAACACCTATTTTTTTTTTTTTTTGCCTCTGGCATGACACAGCTGAGATTTGATACATGACCCACCAGGTCCTCCAGTTAAAAGGTGGAGGCTCTGGGTTGGAACTAAGAAAGTCGCTAAGAATGTCCTTAATATTACTTATGTTTGCTCATAGATATCCAACCCTTTAGTCACCCATTTTGTTTCATATTTTCTTTCTTTTGTCTGTCACAAAAAATCTATAGGATTGTTTCTCTAGTCAGTAAGTCAGTTTTTGAGCTGGCAAGAAAATCTACTCTCTAGGAATGACCCCGTTTTACCATAATTAGGTTGATGAAACAATTTACCATTGACATGTGTCCTATCCAAAGGGGGTCAACTGTTGTAAATTGACTGCTTGACGTTAAGGAAACCAGAATAAGCTTGAGCTCTTTGAGTCTGTAGGCTCTAAATTAAAGGACTTACTTGTGCACCCTTTGTAATATGCTGGTTTGATTTTATCCTCTCGTCCACAGAGATTGGCGACATTGCCGGGGTAGCTGAGGTCACCATTCGGCAGTCCTACAAATCCATGATCAGCAAAGCCACGGAACTCTTCCCTAAAGAGTTCAAATTTGCCACGCCTGTTGAGTCCCTCCCTCTCTACTGATGTTGTATCCAATTTGGATACTGTCTGGCGGACGCTGGGAGAGAGACAGTGGGAGGAGGGATCCTTGAAATAAGGAATATTTGGAAATGGTAGAAGACATATTGCTGCCGGTCTCAGTACTTTGGTACACAAAGGAGAGTAGAATAGTCTGGGTCTCCCTGGACCATAATACATAATGTGAGTGGTGACCATCATCTGTTTCTTTGTCCTTTGTAATTATGAGAGAGGATGGGTTTTTTTTTTCATTATAAATCATCTTTCTGAGAACTGTCTGTGAAAGTGTCCCAAGTCTGGTCCTTCTTTCAATCAACCAATTATTTTACTCAACCCTGGATGCTGATATGACCTCAGCAGTAAAAAGCACCCAAAAGTATTCAACCAAAAAAACAACACAAAACAAAAAACTAAAACAGAGTTTTTGGAAGGGATCTTAGGGATCTATGAGTTTGAATTTATACATACCTGTTTTTGTGAGTGTCTTTTGATATATAATATATGAATAAAGACTTTGATGTTGATCACTCAATGTCATGTAGACTGTGATGTTATGTTTGATTGGTTGATTAAAATTGACAGCCCTAACTCGACAATATGTCATGTAACTGTTTGAGATATAATTCAAAATATGATGCATTTTGTGTTGTGTCGTCGTTATGATTTAAAATTCTAAGGAAACTTACATCTGCACATTTTTCATACACATCATATGTTTAAAATCTTTGTTGTATTGGTTTTTTTTAAATTTCCTGGTCCATCTACCTAGCTTCAAACTTCAATTTTTTTTAATCTTCTAGATTGGTATGTTTTTTGGTTTTTTTTAATTTTTATATCTAACTCAATACTAGGTGAATGTTTTTGACTTAACTAGCTTAGAATTGGTAACTGAAAGAAGTTTAAACAAATCTTAACATACCTCCTTTGTGTCTTTAAAAAAAAACCTATTTGATTTGATATCGGAAATCTACTTTTAAGATTTAGCAAGTGGATGGGGCTGAGGTTGGGGTTAAAATCTTTATACCGTCAAACAGGGTTGCCTTGGCTTCCTGGGGTAACTTTGGCCACTTGAATTTTCAAAATATTTCGCTTTGTACATACGTGATGCTATTTTGAGGCAGCGGTTTTGCCCTATTCTCTTACTATTGTGTTCATATATTTGTTTTGTTTTAAGAGATGATTCTTATTTTATACTTTTTTTTTCCAATTGAAGTCCACTTTCTATTTCTGGGGTTGTGCATCTGTTTGCTCTTTTAAACTGATTTATGTCCTCCCTACTTATCGCCAATATGATCCAAACAGCTTAGGCTGAGCTGTTGAGTTGAAAGCACCCAGTCACTGCAGTAATAAAACAAAAATATTTACTCACTATGATGAGGATTAGTCGCTGCCGCCGTTGCTGCACCAAAAACAATCTCCACTCAGGGGTCAGATTCACTGATTCATTATTACAACAATTAATTATTCATCGTTTTAAACCAAGCCAGCCATAGAATGTATAATTCATTGATCCAATACATTTGGTATTGGCGGTACAAACGATCCTTTTTTTTTAAAGTAAAGAAAATTTTCTTTTGTGGAATAGCTGAGGGAAATTAGTCTTTTGGGGACCGACTGGAAAGAAAGAATAGGACTAGGACATCACAGGATTCAGCCGCAATTATAATTATATTCATGTTTTACTTGACTCATGGGCATTAGGCTGTACCTGTGGAAAATTGCAAATGAAAAAGCCAAAAATTGCATTGAAAATTGGAAAAATTGCAAAAAAAATTCAAATTTATATTATGTATTGTTTTTTTAACAAACAGCGCACATTGATGCAGAGTTTTTAACATTTCATTTTTTAACAATGAAGCAAAACACCCATTCTCTAAATGGGAGGATAAATAACAAAAAAAAATGGTAAAAAAAAGATTAAAGAATTTAAAATTAAGAATGTTAATTGAAGAGGTTACTGAGCATGTGTGTGTGTCACTGTGCCCCCTCGTGGTCGCAACAGAACGATTTAGAAATAAACTTACTTATATTTAATGATACAGTTGTTCCACGTGTGTTTTTTATTGTCATTTATAATTGCTTTGAATATCTTTAAGCGGGCTGTTGGTGGGGGCTACTTCTGTTTCTTATCTTTTGGATTTATCTATCATCTTACTTTTTCCAGCACTCTCTCCAGTGTTCCCTTAACA
>JAUEKZ010240864.1:0-7500 GCA_031471865.1 Melibe leonina
AGTTTGTGATTGGGGGGTGGGGTGGAGTTTGTGATTGGGGGGTAGGGTGGTGTTTGTGATTGGGGGTGGGGTGGGGATTTGGTTGTGGAGAGTTACGGAGTGTGTGTGTGGAGGGGGTGGTGCTGACATGAGGATGGCCTGTGGGCGAGTCAGACAATTGTCTAAAATCAATGCTGCACATTGATGGAGCGGAATTATTGATAGGAAAAGAGGGCACCGTGACTGTTGCCAAGGTCTTTCCATGTCAGCGGTTCTTCAATTAAAGATTAATTAATTATAACCTGCCGGCCACCATCTCGCTGTATTTTTTTATGCCCTCGCCACTTGACAAGCCACCAGCTCCGTTCATACCGAACAAAACACCTTTTTAAATTAAATTTGTATTTAATACACTGCGATCGAAATTACGCGGAGGAATTTATTTACCAACCCAAAAAAGGTTATGACCTTAAAGAACCCTTTAATTACTTTCTCCTCCCAGCCCCTCCCTCCTTTCCTTTACCACTTTCCTCATCCCTCCTCTTTATCAAGCTTTGTGTTTTGCATCGTTTGGGTCAATAACTGAATTGATCGATTTGTATCGATTGCATGTTTTATTATGCCCAGGTCTGGCATTTAATTGTGTGCCCGGGGAAAACACGGCTCATGTTTATTAAGCAAAAAATCAGTCATAATTTCATTTTATGTTGATTTAAATTTTTCTGTAATTGCATAATTTATTGCTTGCTATAAATCTTTCATAATTCTATGTCTACATCAGCTGTGAGCCGAGGAAATGGTACACAATATAACAGTTTCATGATTTTCTAGCCAACGTTGTCATAAAACTATTGGATGAGAAATAGCTGACCGTTTTAAAATGATAATAAAAAATATCAAACGAACTCTTATATATCTGCACAATGACAAGATACATTTAAATTCTATGTGTTTCATTCACGCGTTTAAAGGATTGAAACATTGATACTATATTTCACAGGGTAGATACAAAATCACGACGACAGAAATAACAAAAAAGACTGCTCGTAAAACGCAAACCTATTGGAATAATTAAGTGTGTAGTATAAATTGCATCAAGCGAATTAATGAATGCAGTGCACAAAAATACGAAAACAAAAGCCTCGCCTGTTAGAAGAACACAGATGAAATATACTATTAACGAAGTGTAGTCATTATCATTACTTATTACGCTATAAATAAAATAGGATAGAAATTATACCATATGGTGGTTTTTTGTTTTTTTTACTTTTCCTGGCAAAAATAAAATAGCCCCCCCCCCCCAAAAAAAAAACCCACAAAAAACGCCATAATAACAACATTGGATGGGCTCTGTAAGTAGTATGAATACAAACAAATCCGGGGTTTTTACTGTTGTGACAAAAGCTCAGAAAATTTTCTAAGTTCTGTTTGACCATGTATCAAGTTGATGCAGCCGTTCATCACTTTACAAAGCGTCACTTGCGAGCAGTGCAAACAGACTTTTTCGCAAGATTTTGCCGCAATGTGCGCACAAATTTTAATCTACGTTTTAAGAAACTAAGCTGCATCGATAATTAATCAACGTTAAGAAACTGTCTTTTTTAAAAGCTAGTTTGCTCGATCTGTGTTGTCATTTTTATCTTTATCTCAATTTTAATGTCATCTGAAAATTTTGGGCACAATTGTTACTTGATATCATATTTGGCTAATTAAAAAAATTGACTGGCCTCCATGTTTTTTTATACAGGATATGGATCCTATATTTGCCACCATTCCGCTTTACCCTTTGTTTTATTTAAGACTTTATTTTTCAGCAATAATTATCTAAAACTGATATCATAAAGAAACAACAATTGGAAGAGTTTTTATGTTTTTTTAAACTATTTTGATTCCTTCATCAGGAACAGTAAATAAAAAACCACATTTAAAAAATCACACTTCATTTGACCATTTTTATCATTTTGATCAAAGTTGACCATTGGATATTCTCTTTTGACATAAACACCTATGCTCTTTTTGTTATAATAATAATAATAATAATAACAATAATAATAATAATAATAACAATAATAATAATAATGATAGCAATAATGATAAAGATAATAATTATTATTATAACCATCATCATCATTTTTATCATTATTACTATTATCATCACCAATATCACTTTTTACATATTATAATATTATTGTTCTGGTTCTATAACGACGCAAGCCATGTTCTAGTCTCATTTTGCGTTAGGGTTTATAAAAATACTAATGAAATGCTAATAAGACGAAATAAAAACCATAAAGAAACCAACGAATTCCTCGTACATAATAGGACAATAATAATGTAGTAATATTAGAATTTTAAACATTATCATTATATTAGCAAAAAATCAACAATATGACATAGTAATATAACATATTATCAAACAATCGAAGAAGAAAAAAGATTGAACAACAAACGAAAAAAAATAAATGTATGATGGCTGAGATACAAAACATGGTAGAATCTAAGAGAGAGAAGTCATGATTATCAATAGATAGCAATTCTGAGGTTTAAAAAAGGCGCCCCTACATTAATATCAACGCGAGAAGACAATATGCTTGGAGATTTGTGGGATGCCACTATTCCTTGAGAATGCACAGCCTTTTTTTATTTTCAAAGCCTCTATTTTTAATTCTTTTTGGGTTCGAACCGATTTCCTAAGGTTCAAATTCGAGGCGAAACAATTATTTTTAAGTCAGACATAAACATTTATAAAGCATGTTCCTTTTCTAGAATGCATTATTCAAAAACCCTCTTGACTGACACGGAAAATGTTCATGATATATTATACTGTATGTTATAAAATAACACTATTTAAAACACTGAAACTAAACATTCAATGTATCCAAGACAGACATATCAAAAACTGGACAAATTTGAGACAAGGAGATGTGACAATTTGAAAGAGATCACATCACGGATGGGGAAGAAAGGGAGAAGGACAGATGGAGAAATAATAGATGAGTCTGATGTCAGAATGACAATACACCTGGAGACAAACAGATGTGTAGACAAGAGGAATGATACGAGATAGATAGACAAGAATATCCAGAGAGTGAGATTGAATGAATGAAGATTTTCATACCAACAGACCTACACAAACGTATAGATCTATATGAATGTATGTTCTATAGGCTTGGAGATAAATTGATTGATAGATATAGATAGATAGATAGATAGATAGATAGATATATGGATAGATAGATTGATGGATGGATTAATGGATGGATGGATGGATGGATGGATGGATGGATAGATAGTGAATAAACAGATAGACATAAATATCGCTTACAAGACGAAAAGATCAATATATCGGTGATAGACATCCAGACTAGCAGATACTCATAGATATACAGTGCTGACAGAGGAACAGATGATTGGATGATAGATAAATAGACACATAGACAGATGCACACATAGACATATAGACAGGCTGATAGATAGTAGAAACATAGGATGGATGGGTGGAACAAAGAAGAAAGGAAAGTTGAAATTTAGACGGTAGAGGAGGACTGATGTACATAGCGAGGGAGAGAAAGATAAGTAGATAAGTAGAGAGAAAGAGAAATGGAGAGAGGGCTATAGAGAGAGAAACAAAGAGAGAGAGAGAGAAAGAGATAGATAGATAGAGAGAAAGAGAGAGGGAGAGGGAGGGTTTTGATGTTCAGCGATAGTAAGACAAATCAAGTGTGTCCACACAAAACAGGGAAACTACGGGCTTTTTTCTAAAACAATTCTCAAATCGCATACAGCAATATTGTCACACACTTGCACATTTGTTTCCTTTTCTTTTGGTAAGAATGTACTATTTAAAGAAGATATCAGTATAACTGCATTATGCTTGCAGTAGTTTGAATAATTTTACCAGAGAAATAAGGATCACACACAAAACGGATTGTTTGGTGTGATTCCCAACTCTATCTCAAAAACAAACGCCTGGCTTTTAAGTCTTATCGTTGTGCCATTTTCATTGATAATACCTGAGAGTTATCGTTGGGGAAAAAGTTAGCGGAACAAAACAATACTAAAAAACTGTAATAACAAGAACAAAAAGCAAAATCAACGTACTACGAAACAAAATAAAACAAAAAGACCTAAGAAAAACAAAAACAAAAGAGAAGCAACACCCAAGAAAGGTAAATTATTTGGAATAAAACCCAAAAAAACAGACGTTCTGTCGAACGTAGTGAGTGGTCCTTTGTAAACATTCAGGGGAGATAATTTGATAAAACTTTGTGACCATGTTATAACCAAAAAATACAGGTAAAACAGGGAATGATTATAATATTTAAGAATGAAAACCAAAATTAGAGAAAAAATGATAATAAAAATGGAATACCAACTAAAAATAAAATGAAGACGCATGAAAATTTTCTAATAAAGATAATGATAATCATAAAAATAGTAATGACAAAAATAAAACAATAATGATAATAATGAAAGCAATAATATTAATAACAAATAATCAGGTAGGTAAACCCAACCTTAAAAGGCACTTGCACAGAAAAAAAAGTTTATAAACCCGATCAAGGCTTTCATGCCAGTGTGAAACATGATAATGCTATCAAAATCTGAACCAGCTCTTGAAGGTAAGAGCTTGGAGAAATAAAACTTGACATGTTTTTTTCAATGAACTTATAGAGGTGTTTAAATAAAACTTCAGTAAGAATAATTATGATTTTCCTTTTACTGGGCAATATGGACGTTTACAATTCCCCTATCAAAATATCAAAAGCATAAAAACATATTAAAAAAAAAAAAGAACAAAGAATATAAATATAAGTGACAAAGAGATTCTTAATTTTAACAGTGTAGGGGTCGTAACAGTTAACATCAAAACCATGATATTGCTTTACGCAAGGAATTAATTCTCGCTTACATTTTGGTCAACCCTTATATTTAGAAAGACTTCCTTTCAGGAACGGCCGGTTAGGATACAATACAAAGAGAGGTTTGTGATTTGAACCCCACTTGAATCTAATGTCTAATGGTTTAGTCAAGACTAAAACAGATCTCGAACACTGAGTAGCAAGCAGACTTAGTGGTGATAAGAGAGAAAAGAAATAAAGTAAAATAAAGGTAAGTCCATTTCTGACAGGAAAATGGATTGTGGGTATATTGGTATTATGATTATCATTATAATCATTATTATTGTAATTACTTTACTATTATTATTATTGTTGTTGTTGTTATTATTATTAATATTACAATTGTTATGATTAACATCATTAATTTTTAAGTAGAAAGCAATTTTTTATCTCTAAAAACCAAAAAGCAGTGAAAAGGGGGGCAAAAAGCATTAAAAAACCAAACGAAAAAAGAGAAGTTAACGAATTAATAATCAAAGTGAACGAAGTACATTCTGTGGCTGATATTAAAATGCGAAATTATGGCAGGAAGAACATAAAGGGAAATCATCAAACTCAAAACAAAGCCATGGTGAATCATGTGGCTAAAATAAAGAACAACTGTAATAATGATAATAATATTTAAAAAAAAGTAAAATCAAGAAGCTTATTATTATTATTATTATTATTATTATTATTATTATTATTTATATATTATACAGACATTGTAAAATCAAGTTACAGGAATAAGAAGCAATATTATCATCATCTGTCTCGAAAATAGCAGGGTTTTAGATTTTAAAAGAACAGCAGCTGAGTTCATGGGAGGAAAGACTCTGATATCTAAGACTGGAACTGAGATGGTGGAATGACAGACAGTCGGGAAGAATGGATAGATGGATGGATGGATGGACAATAGTTGACATGGGGAATTCCATGAGATGGAAGGCAAGGAAGCATCCAGAATTTTTTTTTAGCAAATTATCTATGCCTCTCTGTATCATCATGGATTTTAGAAACTGAGAAGGCATATGAAACTGAGATGGCGACGAAATTTTGAGATAAGCAATGAAAGCAGGTGGACTTACAACAGAAAGAAGAGAGAAAGAAAGTTAAAAACAAACAAACGCAGTGATTGAATTAATTGAAATCATAAAAGAAAGAGAAGAGACGAAAAGATGTTTAGATTAGTAAACGGATGAAAGATAGATGATTTATGGATAGACAGGCAGATAGACAGATAGATTGATAGATTGATAGATAGATAGATAGATTGATAGATAGATAGATTGATAGATTGATTGATAGATAGATAGATAGATAGATAGATAGATATTGGATCGGAGGATAGGTCGATGGGTAGCTAGTAGATAGATATGGATAGATAGGGAGATGGCATGATCGAGTGAGATGGGGAGAGCTCTATGGGCAACGTGACCGAGTGAAATGAAGCCGAAGAGTAATAAACTGCAGCTCAAAGACAGAGAAACAGGGGCAATGTTACCACATGGCATTACATAAGAACAGGGAAGAGGCTGAGAAACAAAGGGTGACAGGAGTGGAATCCTGTGACAGGGGTGGGGTCCGGTGACAGGCAGCAGATGGGTTAGAAACACCAGTCAGGGAGGGGGCAGGTAAAAACAACAGGAATGGATGACAGACTGGGGAACATGTTGATGCAGTAATAGGAATGATGATGATATTATAAAGAATGATATGGATTGACAGATGGACGGATGGATGGATGGATGGATGGGAAGATAAAAAGATGGATGGATAGAGACACCGAGAGCCAGTCTGAGACATGGGGAGAACGATAGATAGAGACAGACGTACTACAGACAGGGAGATGACAGAAGATAGACCGACTGAGGACAAAGAGACATCATAATATATAGGGTAAGAAAAATAAGACCAATGGGTACACAGATTGATATAAAGGATAAATCAATATCATTGTATAGACAAAGAGACACAGATAGAAAGAAAGGGTTGTTATCCGTATCAAGCAATGAAACACATTTATCAAGAGTCATGGAGAAAACCTGAGGCAGAATCTAATTTTTTTTAAATAGAAATCTTTTCCAATCTTGGAGGATAGCTGCCCTGGCGTCAATTTGAATTATTTCAATTATACATTTTATCTCAAAATGGTGAGTCAGAGTGATATGGGCTACAATAAATTCAAAGTAACCAAAATTCTCTTATGCCGACTTCTTAGATAAAAAGAATTTACTGAAATGATACTTTCCTTCACTCGAAACCTGAACAATTTCGGACTCTTGATAATTGAATTTCGTCAAGCAGTAGAAGTAGAACACAAGAGAGAGTGTGAGACATTGAGAGGGTTAGACATATACGAAAATGGAGAGAAAGAAAGAAAGAGAGAGAGAGAGAGAGAGAGAGAGAGAGAGAGAGAGAGGGGTTGAGGGAGGTAGAGACAGGAGGACAGCAAAGGAATCATGGGCACTACTCACCTGGATGCATGCACTTGTAGGGCTTCTCTCCCGTATGGGTGCGTATGTGTTGCTGGAGGTGGCTTAGCTGGGTGAATTTGCGCTCACAAATCTCACATTTGTAGGGTTTGTGTCCGGAGTGTATGCGTGAGTGTTGGGAAAGATAGGACGAGTTGGCAAAGCTT
>JAUEKZ010240864.1:12500-20490 GCA_031471865.1 Melibe leonina
TTGCGGAGAATTCGAGAGATAAAAAGATCACACACAATGGATAGAGTAGATTGCAAGACAAATTAGCGAAGTAAAACCAAAAGTAGAAATTAAGGAAATGATTAGTAAAAGTGCATAGGGAGAGGTTGAAGAGTAGGTGGAGGCGGAGAAGAAGAGAAAGATGACGAGAGGAGGTGGAGAAGGAGGAGGTGACGGAGGAGGAGTGGATGATATGGAGAAAGAGGAGGTGAAGGAGGAGAGAAGGGGGAGGAAGAGGAGAGAAGGAGGAGAGAAGGAGGATAAGGAGAGAAGAAGGATGAGGAAGAGGAGCAGTGGATGAGAGAAGGAGGATGAGAAAAGGGAGTATGAATAGAGATGGAGAAGGTGATGAGGAGGAGGAAGATGAGAGAAGGAGGAGGAGGAGAGAAGAAGGATGAGGAAGAGGAGCAGTGGATGAGAGAAGGAGGATGAGAAAAGGGAGTATAAATAGAGATGGAGAAGGTGATGAGGAGGAGGAAGAGGAGAGAAGGAGGAGGAGGAGAGAAGAAGGAGGATGAGAAAAGGGAGTATAAATAGAGATGGAGAAGGTGATGAGGAGGAGGAAGATGGTGCGATGGAAGCAGGGGTGAAGAAAGCAAGCCATCATGTTAACAGATTGTCTTTTTTCCAATTAGTTCTTTTTTAAAGACAATTTTCTCTCACACTGAACAATTACAAAGTGACCATAAGGTTTGTATACAGTAACGTCGATACAGACTAAAATAATATTGCAATGATTTTAAAAAAATACCGAAAAAAAACCAACCCACACCAAAACTATACCATCCCCAAAACTTTAACTCAGCTGCTACAAACTTAAAATTGAGATCTCAAATAAATCAAGTGACAACGACGAAACAAACGTAAGATAATAATATCATCAGATCCTAGCCAGACAGGGCAAGCAAGGACTAGATCAGGACATTAAAAGTTAATGCTAACCTAGGGACTGACTGTCTGGCCGGGCAGACGGAAGACGACCCCAGAATTCTCGACTACTGCATGGGGAATCCCCTTGCTGCCACGACAGCTCACACGAACGAGAAAATGCAGATATTTTACGGATACAAAAATGAGGGGAAAAAAATAATAATTAAAAATCTGGCAAAGAAGGGAGATGGGGAATCTTTAAATTAAGTCTTGGGTTGACATGCCGAACACCAAATCGAATTAAATATCCCCGTGTTACGGGGATGAGCCGGATAGCATTAATTTAAGAATGAAGTGCTTTGAAGGTTGTTTGGTGTTGTTGAACCGAAGCGTTGTCTGCCTGTCTGTTTGTCTGTCCGTTTTGGAAAGTCTTGAGGGAGGCTGGAGCATGTGATGTCACCGGCGCCGGTCTGGGAACAGGATGACCTATCGGGTCATTTTGAGCGAGAAGTCGTCAATTTGTGTCGCGGGAGCAAGCTGCCAGCAACAACGGAAGACACGAGGAAGACCACGAAGAATGAGGGATGACAGTTGTAAAGGGGGAGGAGGAGGAGGAGGAGGAGGTTGAGGAAGATGGGAGGAGAGAGTTGAGAGTGGCGAGTGACCGTTAAACGGGGTGGTTATCCGGGATCGACCAGGGGTAGGTTCGGAAGCCGGGAAGAGAGGCCTATGACGGTCGCTGTGAGGCGGCCGTTCACCCCCATAATGAGGCGCGAGCGCCCCCCGCCCCCCCCCAGTGAGTGACAGGACGGAGATGGGGGTTGGGGGGGGGGGGCAGACGAAGACGTCACAACCAGAAAAAAATATTGGCTTTAGTTGAGGAATGTTTGCTGCTGGTGGTGAGGTGGGGGATTAGGGGTGTTGTAGGGAAAAGGGAGGGGAGAAGGGGTTGGGGAAGTGTGGCGGGATGGGGTTGTATGGGTCAAGCTTTGAGTCGTCAATGTGAATAGGAGGGTGGTGGAGCTCGACAGCGTTGTCGGGATCGAAAATATGAGACAGATGGATAAATAAATGGATAGAAATATAGATTGATAGATAGATAGATAGATAGATAGATAGATAGATAGATAGATAGATAGATAGATAGACAGGCAGACATAGATAGATGATAGATTAGATAGATAGATAGATAGATAGATAGATAGATAGATCGATCGATCGATAAATATAGATTGCGGGTGAGGGGGGGGGGTGGTGGAAGGACTTTCGAGAAAGGAGAGAGTTGCTGAAGGAAAAATATGAATATAGAGGAGAGAATAAGAGGGAAGATATCGAGAGAGGGAGAGAGAGAGAGCTTGGAGAGATATGAACGTCTGAAACTGGGTTATTCGAAACTGTGACCTGTGAGGCTGGGCTGGGGTAGAAGGGTGTGTGTGTGTGGGGTGGTGATTGCCGCAAGCTCAAAGGAAACAAGCGTGTCTAAGAATAGGGTGCTATGATAGTCTATCGAAGACTGCCTTCGGCAAGTGTTAACGGAATCGTGATCTCTCTTCAATTTTCTCTACTTGAGAAGGAAGGAAGGAAGCGTGGGTGAATGAAAGAAAGGAAAGAATGATGCTTGTTGGACAAGGAAGAAAAATGGAAGGAGGGAAGGAAGGAAGAATGAAAGGAACAAACGAAGGAAGAATTGAAGAAAGAATGGGTAGAAAGAAGTAATAATTAAAGGGAGAAAGAAAGGAAGGACGGATGTCAAGGTGAATACAACGCGTATGTTTGTCTGTCCGTCTCTCTACCCTCTACGTGTGCGCGCAATGTCTGTCTACTGTCTAGTGTCTATCTATCAGCCTGCCTGTGTGTCTGTGTGTCTGTCTGTGTACAGCGTGCGTGCAGTAGACACGTATCTAACACAATGCGCAGCGAGTATGTGTGCACGAGGACAGACATGCGTGCTTTTGAACATTGATTGAGGACACTATTACACCAGATCTGAGACTCTGCACCGGGTTGCGCCAGATGTCAGTCAACCTTTTAGTGAACACGGAGAAGAAGCAGACAGACCGCGACGCGACGTCACAGACTGTTCAGTGTTCAATAGCATACACACAGCCTATATTCCCTGTCTAGTCCCCCCCCCCCCCCAACCCCCAACCCCCTGTTCAGTCAACCTTACTAGGAGCCAGGTTTTTGCAGCGTTACGCATGCGTGCGAACTAGGCAGTATTTAATATTCTATTATTATTCAGACAGCTAGTCTAGCAGTTGGTTCATAGAATAGAAATTGAATTATTGAAAAAATACAAAAAAGATAGAAATAAAATATCATTAATATCCTTATTCTTATTATCACAACTCATGTCAACCAATCGCTCATTGCATCAATTGTGACAATGATAAATTATATTATTGTATTTCACGAGAAAAAGTAATTAACATGCTTACGACTATAACGATTATCGTATTTTGAGCATAATATTATTATCAACCTAAAAGGAAAGAAGGGAAAGAGGAGGACAATTATCATAGACGACGTCAACTACATCAATAACAACGACAAAGAAAGTACAAGCCCAGCTAGAAGAGTTAGAGTCACCTAGACCTCTTCACTTTAAAACCAGTGGGCTGGAAAAAGATCAATAAAGGAACGGCTATTTTTGTTTTGTTTTGTACCTTGTATTTGCAAATCTTGAAACATGATTTGATTATTTACTTTTAAAATGTGTATACGTGCGCGCACGTCTGTGTGTATGTGTATATTGGTGTGTGTGTGTGTGTGTGTGTTGGTGTGTGTGTGTGTGTGTGTGTGTGTGTGTTGGTGTGTGTGTATGTTGCTATGTGTATGTTAGTGTGTGTGTGTGTGTGTTGGTGTGTGTGTGAGTGTGTTGGTGTGTGTGTGTGTATATGTTGGTGTGTGTGTGTATTGGTATGTGTGTGTGTATGTTGGTACGTGTGTGAATGTTAGAGTGTGTGTGTGTGTGTGTGTGTGATTGTGGTGAACCAGGGTGTGTTTTGTGAGTATGTACTATATGGTGTGAGAAAAAAAAATGAATACCGCATGAACTATCTTTGTTATAGTAGGTCATATTGACATAACGATGACATTTCATTATAATAATCATAATGAAAACATTATTATAATAAACAAACCGTAAAAAGCGCCGACATCGACATGGTAGCTCCCGACGTTTTACAATTCCGCAGACCAAAATAGCATAAATCTACATAATATTTCATTATGTTAATGTGTTAATCATTTTAACATGTTATGGTACATCAGAAACATGTACTGTCTTGCTCCTAGCTTTATCACACACACATACATACATACATACATACATACATACATACATACATATATATATATATATATATATACATACATACATATATACATACATATATACATACATATATACATACATACATATATACATACATACATGTGATTCTTTTTCTTTTTCCTCTTCCTCTTCTTCCACTTCTTCTAATTAACTGACTGACTCGGCTGGACCGAGTAATACTTTTTGAACGCATCCACACATCTTTGGTGGAGAATGCTATTCATAAGCATTGGTACTTTTCAAACCGTCGTTTCAACTAATTTTTCAAGGAACTACTTGCAAATGCATGGTTTCACTTGATTTTCCTGTTTATCATGATATTTTTTTCATACCATTCCAGCCCTCTATCCCCCTCCCCTCTCCTCATCCCCGAGACGAAACAAAATAAAAACAGCTAAATATCACCAAAAAAACAGAACAAAAAAAAAACAAAACAAAAAAAACCAACCAACAACAATAACAAAAAACAAAACCCAAAAGAAAGAAACAATAAATACCCACACAATATTCAACCCAAAAAGTCAAATAATTTTTTTAGAATTAAAGATAAAAAAGCGAAATGGCAAAACGACGGAACATGACAAAACAAGCACAGACACCTGATCGGAGAGCGCCGGGCGGTTTTTATTAGGCCGTATCGCATCCGACTCTCCACACCCCCAAGGGAGAGAAAGATCAAGTTTCAGAGCATTCTTACGACAAGTTCCAATAAAACTGCACACCCTACAAACGTGATGAGGGAGACACACTATACCACTAATGGAACCAAGCTGTAGAATGAATAAAACAGCAGAGATCGTAACCACCACCTCTAGCACAGAGCAGGGGACCCTTTCCCGGCACATTGATATCTGCTTCTGTGGTTTGACAGCCAACAGGACCACAAACAGCGGCGAACATTACAACAAAACAGCATGTCATTGCCGCAGAATAATAATAATAAAAAAAAAAATCAAAATAACATAAAACAACAGCAATAATAAACAAACACCACCATTCACTAGCTTTATAGCAGAAATAAAACCAAAACTCTGTGGTAGGATGGATGGATCGATACTTGCGAAAAAGTAAATGAAAGAATGAATGAATGAATGAATAAAAAAGGAATAAATAAATAAATAAATAAATAAATAAATAAATAAATAAATAGACAAATAGATAGATAAATGAATAGTAAATATATTTAAAATATATATTTGAGTAAATCAATTAATAAGTTTATAAATGAATAAAAAAATAAATAAAAAAATTAAAAGGATGGATGAATCCGTCAATGATGAGAGAATGAGGGAAAAAATAATAAATGAATGGAAATATCTATCACAACAACAGCAACAGCAACAACAACAAGAATAAAAACAATAACCCTCATCCATAAACCAAAACGCGCAAACCGCAGCAATCCCCCACACAAATTATGGTTGTTATGAGTTACAGGTCCCTGATGTGGTTAGTTGTGGTTACTTTGATTTTTTCAATTAAGTCTCTCTCTCTCTCTCTCTCTCTCTCTCTCTCTCTCTCTCTCTCTCTCTCTCTCTCTCTCTCTCTCTCTCTCTCTCTCACACACACACACACACACAAAACCTCAAACGCAAAAAAAGAACCAAAAAAATAAACAAAAAAAATAATTCCAATAACATGTTAATTTTTTCTATCTTTTTTTTTTTTATCTAACCACAACAAAACTGCGTGGCAAGTTAACCTCCATCGACATGCATGCTGGCAGGAGTGAGCAAATTGAGTTTAAAAGCCTCCATCACTCACTCTTATCTATCTATCTATCATGGGGATCGTGATCGGGTCATCGGCATGAAACACGCAGATTAAGGGATCATGGATGGAACCGCATTGGCAATATGATAACGCTTTATCAACAAGCTGCAAACATGCATACCGTACGACCACAACACCATCAATGAGAACGGGATTTTAGCGCCCATAGGACTCCCAAGTATTCTGTTTCCCGGTTTTAAATTCATAAGGATGATCATTATAACGACGACGACGATGACAACAATAACTACAACAATTATAATACTAATACTGATATTGTTAATAATATTAATAATAATAATGATAATGACATGCGTGCCATAAGCGTATCCTTCTAATGAAGGTAAATAATTTTTCTAAACAAAAAAACCCCCAAAAACAACCCCCCCCCCCCCCCCAAATTTTGTTTTGTTTAAATCAATCAATAAATAGATTTAGCCCTGGCTACTTATATGCCGACGTTTATGGAATAATCGAGTGAGTTTGCTTGCGCTTATGTGTGAATCAAACACATTTGAGCAAGACCCCCCCCCCCCTCTCTCTCTCTCTCTCTCTCTCTCCCTCTCTCTCTTTGCCTATCACTTTCATCCTCTCTAATTTTCTCTCACCTTCTCTTTCTCTCTCTTTCTTTTCCAACCCTCCGATTTCTTGTAGCTATAAAAAGACTTGACATATATATATTTTTTTTAAAGTAAAAATTGCAGTGCCCAAATACCATTGAAAATTTGGTTTCCTAAATCTCAAAGAGCGCGGCCTTGACTTACTCATCGACCGAATCAATTTTGCTAATCAACCATAAAAAAACGCAAAGAGAAAGAGAAAGAGAGAGAGAGAGAGAGAGAGAGAGAGAGAGAGAATGAGAGAGAGAGAGAAAGAGAGAGAGAGATAGAAAGGGGAACTCAGCAAAAAAAAAAAGAATTTTTCTCTCATTTTGTTCCTTTTTTTGTCTGGGAATTTTTTATCTCTTTTTTTTTTCATGGTGTTCTCCCCCCCCCCCCCCCCTGCCTCCCACCCCACTAGATTTTACAAGTGGATTTATTTTATTTTAAATTTTTTTTTACGACTTCTATATCATTATTCATAATAACCCAAATACCGCTCCAAAAGGAATATTATGACGACGATGACGATATCTATCGATCTGCGGCGGGCGGGAGGAGTCGTGCTGTGGGGTATGGTTTTGTTGCGTGGTTGGTCCGTCCGTACGTCCGTCCATCCGTCCGTTCATTCGTTCGTTAGTTCGTTCGTTCGTTCGTCGTCTGCAGGAGGGACGGGGTCACCCTGACCACGTCATCCTCCTCCTCCTCCTCCCGGTAAAATTTGTGTCTGCCGCTCTTCCCAAAACCCTTCCAGCTACTTGTGCTGGCTGCTGGTTACAGTGACAACAGCAGAGTGAGAGATGAGAGTGAGGAGGATAAAATCAGGGGGTGGGGTGGGATGGAGGTTGTAGAAGCTAGTGCGGTTAGGTGGGAGATGGGGGATGGGATGGCTGATTTCGATGGAGAGAGGGGGAATCTAGTCGAGAATAAATACATGGGATGATGAAGCAACACGACGCAGCATCAGCAGCAATTCGGCATCGGCACCAGAGATAGAGAGAGAGAGAGAAGATGGAGAGATGGAGAGAGAGAGAGAGAAGATGGAGGGAGCAAAAGGGAGAAGGTGGGTTAAAATCGAGGATGGCTGGCACTGAAACTACGAATAAGAGATAGGAGAGAGAGAGAGAGAGAGAGAAAGAGAGAGAAAAGGAGAGGGAAATAGATGGATAGACAGAAAGAAAGATAGATGGAGATAGTTTGATCGATACATGTATTTATAGATAGATAAATAGATAGATAAAGAGAGAGAAATAGAGAGAGAGAGATGAGTGTATAAGTCTATACATTATATATTTATTATATATATATACATATATATATATAATATATATATATATATATATATATATATATATATATAAATAGAGAGAGAGAGAGAGAGAGAGAGAGACAA
>JAUEKZ010240975.1:4543-16407 GCA_031471865.1 Melibe leonina
TCCTGAAAATGTACGTGTTCTTATACCAGATAAATCAGATTTCAGAGAAATTCAGGCTTTTGGCATATGTCAGTTCACTGAAATCGTATTCATCTTATATAAGAACAGGCAAATGTTGATGATTTTGGTGTCTTTAGCTTTGAAAGGGTTAACACTGCGGTAAAATATCCACCAAACATCCGCCTGTAAAACAAGAAACTGTGAAAAGCCATATGGAAAGCAATTAGTTATCATGTCGTAGGTTCTTTCTCCATCCCTCCTTTTTCTCCTCCATACCCTCCGTATCCTCATTCTTCCTCCTTTTCCATCTGGTCATCCTTTTCCTCCTCCACCCCCCCCCTCATCTCCCCTCCGCCTAATTCTTCTTTCTCATCGTTTTCCTTTTCCTCCTCCCTACCATCATCACCACTGTTATCATCGACAAGATGTATTTTTAGTATTTATTGTTGTCAGCTATATCATCATTTGAAGTAGTGGAAGCAGAAGGAGCTTAGTCAAATCCTTTATTTCCAATTGTTTCAATAAAGGATATATGATTAATCAACAAGAAAATCATTATTAAAGGAGGAGGGAGGAGGTTTAAAAAGTATCTAGATTTTGCTCTGAGCATGTTGTGTCCTAGCTTCTGTTAGGATTAGAAAGAAGGAATAAAGGTTTTGTTCCGGGAACTGAAAAGAATAAGAATTTTGTTCCCATTCTTCTGTAGGAATAGGAACAAAAAGGGCTTTTTGCGGTATGAATGAAATAAATTATCTTTGGTATTGGTGGCGGTTCGGCATTGGCCATCAAATTTATCAGAATTACATCCCGGCTTTAGTGGAAGAGGATCAGGGACATGGCATAGATTAATAAACTGCGTGGCTGTGTGTGTACGTATGTGTGTGTGAGTGTGTGTGGAGTGGGAGGGGGGTAGTTGGGTGGGTGGGTGTATTTTAGAGAGAGATGGGGGGGGGGAGAAGAGAGAGTAAGAGTTTGAGTGTGTTTGGGATCAGGAGAGATGGAGAGAGTATAGAGAATGTGTGTGAGAAGGGAAGAGAAAAAGAGGGAGAAAAAGAGAGAGCGGGGTGGGGGGGGGGGGGCAGGGGGGCAGAGAATAAGGGGCTGGGGAGGCAAAATGGGAGTTTTATCTGCAAGTATCTTTTTGTGAGATATCTTGGTCAATGAAAACAATGAGGTAGATGTATCTGCTACTCTCTCTCTCTCTCTCTCTCTATTTATCTCTCTCTATCTATCTATCTCTCTCTCTCTCTCTCTCTCTTTCTCTCTCTCTCTCTCTAGTCATCTATGTGCCTAACTGTCTCTATCATTTTGTGCGCGCCCGTGTGCATGTATGAATGATTTTTTTATATTTTTTATATTACATAAATGTAAATCAAACTTCAACCAATTCCAACTGTATACCAATAATTAATAACTGGATAATAAATCTGTCCATAGGGAGTGAACAGTTCAAATAGTGTCAACGACGAGTTGGGAGCAGAGAGTGGTACCAACATGTTCAATGTTTTATGTATGAGATGGGCATGAACCATAAGCCTTGGTAATACCTATCGAGTGGTTTCATTATCCTTCTCGATCCATTCATCACAATAATTTTAGACCATCAATAATTATAATGACTTTGGTTCGAGTTGTTCGCTTTTAATTTCGTTCTTTTTTCATTATTAATTGTGATTGATTGTGAGTGCGTTGTGTACTGTTTTCGATGTGTGTAGTGTAAGTATCTTTGTGTATTTATTGTGTAGAGTGTGCGTATGTGTGTGTTTGATGTCTATGAATGAGCGTAGTTTTTAGTAAAGGGGATTTAATTGTGTTCATTTTAAGAGGTTTTTGTGAATTTGGTATTAAGTGATATGGCTTTCATACTGTCCCCCCCACAGATTTTATTCCCTGTCCTTTACGTCTGCAGTCCTACTTTCCTAGCACTATAAGGTTATGCAACAGCTTGCTTACAACCGCAAAGCTGATGAACAACATTGAGGCCTTTTAAAATACGCTCCATCCAAACACTACTTTAAGAAAGACCCCATAAAGTTTGACTTGTATAAAAAAAACTGCACCGAAATCTTGCAGACCTGCCTCTCCTTATACCAGATAAATCAGTGTACTGAAATCTGATTTATCTGGTATAAGAACACGTACATTTTCAAGATTGTGCATATTTCATTCGGGTTAGAATCAGACCTCACTGTGAAAGGGTTAAAGCAATGTTTTTCTCACAGATACTGAACAACATTTGGCTAGTTGTTTCCTTTACCTTTAACGTCGATTTTTAGGGGGTTTTATATTTAAGCTCATATCAAAGGCTGAGCTCTCTAGAAAAGGTAAATCTACTGCCAGACTAAATATAATGGAGAGCTCACTCGAATCATTGGCCCAATCACATCGAGCCAATCAGTTCTCATGCTGTTCACCTTATGCCAAGAACATGGCGAGACAGTCCCATAAATGCCAATTTCTAAGCTTGAAAATAAATTTTATGAAATTTGAATTGCTGACAATGCATAACAAAACGAAACATATCGTAATGGAATCAAATGTAAAATGTCATGACCTCTTTGTTTTAAATCATTGAGAGTAACAGAGCGGGAAAAATGATGCAAAATTTTAGCTCTTTGGTTGGAGAGTTATATACATTCCTCTCTTTTTGTTTCCTTCGCTCAGAAAGTAACATTCTACATTCCTTTTTTTTGGTTTTTTTTTGTTTAAGAGGGTTTTCATATTTTATGGGATGAATTATTAGAGTTGGAATGATGTGGAAATCTATGAGGTTTCCATACAAGACTATATAAAAAATATTTACTTATAGACCAGACTCTTTATCTAAATGTTGCACTCAATGTGCATCCGCACGAGGTTTCTAATCCAGTATTTTGATGTATGCCTCCTCAAACCCCCCTCAAACAAGTAGTCCCAGCACCGCTGTTGGTTGAGTGATGTTCTAAACCAAAATATTGAAGATGATACCTTGAAGAACCCTTCTAAATAGAAAGAGAAACGTTTGTGAAAAATACAGCAAAAAAATGGTTTGAAAATGACAAAAGCAGCAACAAAAATACGTACGGTAGTCAAAGTATGACATTGTATCGAATGCTCAAACAAAGCACACAATAAAACCTTAGCTTCAGATTTCGGGAACACAAAAGTTTGGTTCGATTTGGGAATTTCTAGTCGTTTGAACATAAGGTAAAATAAAAGACAGATATTGTTCCATAAAAACAAAAATGTACGTCTGTTTGACTCCCCAGGGGTAAATTATCATTATCTCGGTGGATTGTCTTCGTTTCCTTATCAGTGACTTTGTCTTCTGTCAAACTTCGCCCCATTGTTTAAAAAACCTAAAAGTATTTCCCCACACTTAACTTGAGTAATAAAACAAGGCGTCAAAGGTAGAGATTATTCTAATGCGAGTCTATGCTCCTGTGTTTACTTCCTGAATTGAAGACCGGGCGTTTGCATTGTTCAACAGATTAATTTCATTACATTTCTAATTCGATTACCAAAAAAACAAAAACAAAACATTAAAAAGTGAAAAAAACATAACAGACTGTTTCGTTACTTTGAATAACATGCTATTGTGGAAACACTTGAATAATTGTGTTTCTAGAGCTGCTGCAAACTTAAATACAATTGGCTCCTCATTCCGCCAGGCAAGTTACACAAGCTGTAATACAGTTTTATCAAAGAGGAACAATAGCACTTCTTTTCCTGTGCCAACATTCTCCCGACAATACCTGTGATTGTCAGCCCAGCCATACATAGCTGGTTGCGGGGTAAGCGTGGAGGGATGGGCAGGGCTGGGAAAGTAGCATCGAGACACAGACCCTGATTGATACCGTCAGTTTAATCATCGAAGCCACAACCGCACATTCCATGCCAATTCGATACCATTCTCATTATCAAAGGCTATTTGTATTACCGCTGAAAATAATAGAAAATTAATTCAATAATTATATTTCACTTTTTTTCTCCCTGCGTCATTATTGGTGTCGGTGACAGCCAGCACTAACAAAACCCTTCCCTTTGTAACGCTAGAACATGACTGACTCTTTTCAAATCTCGCACCGCCGTGCTGCACTCGACAAACACAATTAATATTCATTAAATCGATTATTTATCAGCGCCCACCGAATATGATGACATTAAAGAGTCGCACGGGGAAAAAACGAAAAGAAAGAACAGCAGCCTTTGTGTTGCGGAAAATGTAGAATGACGATATTATAATAAAGATAAAGATAGAAAAGTGGTGAAAAAAAGGGACCACAACAAAAACAAAAAAGAGTGGGTGATCGTTTTAGCCAGTGCAGAAATTATCGAGATGAAGATGAGCCCAATCATCACTTCAAAAGTTTTTCAATCATCAATTATTTCGCTATATCCTCTACCCTTCCCCCTCCCCTAACACACCCCCCCCCACCCCCCAAACGTCATTGCCTTTCCCGCCCAACTCTTCCTCTAATCATTTCCTGTTAAGGGTTGGTGTAAGCTCAACTAGCCAAGCCGTCAAAATGGAATTCCAATTGAATAATGCCACTGTAAACAAGCAAACAAACATACAAAAAAACGAACTTGCTAAAAGAAAGGAGATATATAAAGGGATTCAACATTAGCACAGTAAGTGGTCAAGCAACTTAACTGATTACTGTAAGTTTAATGGGGTTTTTTGCTCAAGTCCAATCGCAAAGATCTTCTTTAGAATTAATACAGCGGTTGATAATGGCGTTAAATTAAGGATATTACTTAAGACAAGTAAATTTGGTGAGGAATGCTTTTATCGTTATTTCTTGATGTATTCTTGCACCAGTGATGCTGTTACACCCATGTGATATTTATTCATCCTCCTTTCACGTTGTCCAGCCCCCATAATTCCATAATTTACTTTCATCGATTGAGTTATCCATTTACCTGGTAATCCAATCTATTTACAAGCTCTTCATATATACTTCACTTATCATTGATGGATATTTCGATAATATTTACTTTCTGTATCAAGCTATTAATTATGACATTCATTCTCGAATGTCTCGCGCCTTTTTTTTTACCCGATAACTGAGTTCATTTGTTTTTCATAAATAGTTCAGTCGATTTATCCAAACATTTCGTTTCTTGTAAATTCATTAAATTCATTCCCTCTTTTTATTCGAGAAAAGGGTTTCAGGGAAGAGAAACAGCGTTGCTTATTAATGTTAATATATCTTTTTACTTAAATTCCCAACTGAAAGGCTGCCACGAACGAGGAGTTTGAGCTTGCTTCTTTTCTTTTTCTTCTTTTTGTTTGTTTGCATCCAGTCCATTCTACTTAATTAAGATGAAAACAAAAGTAGAATATTAAAAAATAATAATAATAATAGTACCAACACCTGACTCAAAAGCTATCCAATGGGAACACAGACAAAAATGATGTTGGCAACCGAATTATTGAAAGGAAGAAATTAACAGGCTTACAACGTCGCAAGGAAATCATTGGCATAAAGTAAAGGTTCGGACCCAAGATCTGCTCTGGCAACATCGCCTTACCAATGCATGAGGATGCATCGTTTTTGTTTGTTGGTTTTTTTTGGGGGGGGGGTGGGGGGAGGGGGGAGGCAAACTCTACTTCTACATATCTAATTCATATAAGTCTTGAAGTATTACTGCGTGTGCATGAAAATATTAATGACAACTAACGTCATCTCCCGTGTGGGACAAACATAATGTCACTTCCTTACATCATATAATTATGATTGCATGATCAGGATTATTGCCAGACATCAGACGCAAATTTTTCAAAGCCTCGACTTTTACTTACTGCTTGGTTGGTCCTGCCGAAGCTGTTTGGTCAATTAAGAAGAGCAGACTTAACCAGCAGGATGTCATCACAACTGAATTAAAACATGCAAAATCTTTCAGTTTAACCTGTTCTTTTATTAGATAAATTTGAGTAAACTGACATGTGCCAAAAGTCTGGATTTAAGACATTTGCCACTTCACTTCAATCGGATTCATTTGGCAAAAGAATATGCAATTTTTGAATACTTTCATAATTTTATATAGTTCATGTGATTAGGAATTATAAACTTAAAATTTTAAAAGGAGTAAACACCGGAGACCAAACAGACTTAACCTTTTCAATACTAATGACACAAAAACTCTTCAAGATTTGCCTATTCTTATACCAGATGAATCCGATTTCAGTAAACTGACATATGTCAGTTCACTGAAATCGGATTTATCTGGTATAAGAACACGTACATTTTCAAGTGTTGGCATGTTTAATTTGGGTCAGAATCAGACCTCGCTGGAAAAAGGTTAATATAGGGTGTCTTAAAGGGGACGCTAGAGCGGTAATAAATTTCAAGCTGGGAGGTTTACAGGTTCCTCGTAATGAGTTCTGCCATAACGAAAACCGTAGATGGAACGCAGAAGAGTGAGAACAAATAGAAATCATGAGGACTGTGTGCGTGTGAGTCCATGAGGATTGTCTGTGTGTGAATCCATAAGGAATGTCTGTGTGTGAGTACATAAGGACTGTCTGTGTGTGAGTCCATGAGGACTGTCTGTGTCTGTGTGTGTTCAGGGGGACTGTGTGTGTGAGAGAGAGTCCATGAGGACTGTGTGAGTGTGTCCATGAGGACTGTCTGTGTGTGTGTCCATGAGGACTGTGTGTGTGTGTACATAAGGACTGTCTGTGTGTGAGTCCATGAGGAATGTGTGAGTGTGTCCATGAGGACTGTCTGTGTGTGAGTTCATGAGGACTGTATGTGTGTGAGTCCATAAGGACTGTCTGTGTGTGAGTCCATGAGGAATGTCTGTGTGTGAGTCCATGAGGACTGTCTGTGTGTGTGTCCAGGTGGACTGTGTGTGTGAGAGAGAGTCCATGAGGACTGTGTGAGTGAGTCCATGAGGACTGTCTGTGTGTGAGTCCATAAGGACTGTCTGTGTGTGAGTTAATGAGGACTGTCTGTGGGTAATTGATAATGATTGCTTGGAATGTTTATTCGCGCATTTGTTTTATTCATTAGATTAGATTGTTACTTAGTCGTTGTTGTAAAGTGGCTACATGTCCTGGTGTGCAATAAGATTGACGTCAATTTGAAGGGCAGCTTCCCAGAGTAACAGCAGCAACAGTAGTAGCTTTAAAACTTAGCTTCGTGTTTGTCTGGACTGTTCCAGCCGGCCAAAGACCTCTCGAGGTTGACAACCCTCTGCGTGGGGTCGCCCTTCAAGTCATACCATCAGCCACCGCCCTACCCCAATGTAATAGGATTGATCAGATCAAACAATAGCACTATCCTGAATGTGCGTTTGGGTTTTTTTCATGATGGATGTTGAAGAAGCAGGGGGTTGTTTTTCATCATCATTATCATCATCATTGTCGTCGTCGTCATCATCACCATCATCATCATTATTATCATCATAGTCATTATGATCTCCATCATCATCACCATCGTCATCATCGACATCTTCTTCATCATCATTATCATCATCATCCTCATCATCATCATCAACTGCAAGCTCTTTCAAGTTTTAAACTGAATGACAGTTAGTCGAACAAAAAGGACTGACTTGGAGATCGAAAACGAATATCTAGATAACACCTTTAAATACGTCACAGTCATACTAATACATAATCACTCTCAACACTTGTTGATTAAAAGGAATCATACAATAACAATGAATAATAATAATGATAATATCGAATAATATCTATAATATTCCTTATTCAAAAACCATCATAATTACGGTATACCAATAACACTATGTGTGGCGTAGAGCGTGCATTGACCGGTTCTGTCGTCAACAGTTTCATTAGCCGGTTGGCTAGACTCCAGCCCTCCACCATACCGCCGTGTAGCCCTGACGAAGTTTTAACAAAGTTTTAACGCCTGGTGAAAACCGCAAGGTCCGGGCCCCCTAATTAAACAATCCAGGGTAGTGACGAGAGTTACGTAAAGCCTCGTAGTTCCTTTTGTCCGTTGCTGGTTATACCGCCGCAATGATAACGCTATGGCAACACAATTGATGTAACAAGAGGAGTGAAGTTTTTAATTAAGGCTCCATCCTGCCCCAACCCCCCCCCCCCCCATTCCCCCCAACCCGAAATAAAGGAGGGAACACCTGCTCCTTGTTTGTCGTATTTATATAACCATCAGTTATCATCATACTCGCTGTGTATTATCGTGATATTATATCATCTCAACTTCCTTCATGCCTTATTTCGTCCTCTTCGTGTTTCATGACATTCTACCAATTCTTCTCTTGTTTGTTAATATCAATATATTTTATGGTTTAGATTCGGCACGATAACCTCAAACTCAAATATCATTTATTTGTCAAAAGCTGTGAAATAATTAATTATCTCTACTACAGTAATTTCGAATGTTGCCCCTGTGTTTTGGTTCTTGTGACAAGCGAGAGCACCGAATAAGTTAATATATCCATTTTATAAGATTACATTCATATATTTTCTCCTTCCACCTTTGCTACACAACAACTCAAAGTTTAAAGGGGAAAAAAAACCTTTTCAAATCAACTCAGTCTGTGTTCTATCATAATTTTGTGCACGCGCAAAAAGAAATATTCAAAATGACAACTTTATGAAAATATGGATTTTTTTTTCAAAATTCAGTCTCTAACCATGATCGGCAGGCACCAGGAAACGAAACAAAACCCACGCGACACGAGAACATAATCACGTTACTAGCTGCCAAAGAAAAGGACTGAAATTTAAGATCGCATACTTCATTAAATTATCATGTGAATGGATTTTCATAACGTGCTTACCCTCTAGTTGAGTTTTCTTCATAACATTTTTTTTTCTCTCATTTTATTTTCCGTCTCTCAGAATAAAACTCGACCATCGATTTTCAATTAGCTGTCATGTTTTATTTTATTTCCTGTCTTAGAAATAAGCTGGCGGCTTTGAAACTTTACACAGAAGTTATTTCAATCGCGATTATTTTGAAGCAAGCGATACCGGCAGAGGAAGTAATAAAGACACTTCCACCCAGCCTCCAACACAGGCCAACAAAATATGATAACAAAAATATAAAATAAAATCGATCAGACGTACAGCGCACACAAAACATACGCCCATAAAATAACATTTCAACCGGCGCTAACCAACAAACAAACTGGCATTCTGCACGGTATTTTTGGACCCAAATCTAAGGTGAAGCGGTGTGTTTAGCTGATGTTTGTTCTAATATCTCGTTTATTTAATACACACACATATTATAATATATTCATTCAGTCATACAAGTAACAGGACAACATACTCTCTCCCTCTCACTCAGTTGGTTTTTTGTTGTTGGATTTTTTTGTTTTTGTTTCTCTCTGTTGTTTTTTGTCTCTCCCTCTCTCTCTCTCTCTCTCTCTCTCTCTCTCTCTCTCTCTCACTCACTCTCTCTCTCTCCCACACACATACACACACACACGCACACTTTCTTTTTCACTCTCCCCCTCTCTCTCCCTCCCTCGCACGCACACACACACACACTTTCTCTCTTTCCCTCTCCCCCTCTCTCTCCCTCCCTAACACACACACACACACATACACACACACACACACACACACAAATACTGGCATGCGTGTGTGCGACGCATGGGGATCTTATACACCCATCTGTTAGGGTGTTTCAACTTTAAATGAGTGTAAACTTACCACCAGAGAACACGCGCATTCCCACAACACACGCAATAACACTGACTTCAGACCGGTAACGATCTAATAGTATTTCGTCTCTCTCTCTCTCTCTCTCTCTCTCTCTCTCTCTCTCCTCTTTCTCCCTTTCCCCCTCTCTCCCCCTCTCTTTCTCTCTCTTCCTCTCTCTATATCTGTCTATCTATCTTTCTATCTATCTATCTGTCTGTCTACCCATCCATCTATCTATCTTTCTATCTATCTCTCTATCTATCAATCTATCTCTCTATCTATCTATCTATCTATCTATCTCTCTATATATCTATCTATCTCTCTGTCTGTATATCCATCCATCCATCCATCCATCTATCTATCTATCTATCTATCTACCTTTCTCTCCTTCTTTCTTCTTAATTTTGGATATCTTAATTTGCGTAGGTACCTGATCATCCAGGTGCAATTTTATGTGCAGGGTTCGAATCCTACTTAAGAGAGAAACATTTCTCTCTTGCTTAGCTTATGCTGATATACTATGAATGAGTGAGCAAGTACTGGCGTGAGAGTGTGAGTCAGTGTCAGGCCCTCATTTACTAGAGAGTTTAAAGGAGAATTTAGATAATATGCAGTATGAGTTAGTGGATGAATAAGATTGAACAATAGAAGTGACTGAGTCAGTGAGTGAGGGAATGAGTGAGTGAGTGAGTGAGAGTGTGGGTGGGTGAATGATTGAGTGAGTGAGTGTGTGAGTGAATGCGTGAGTGTGTGAGTGAATGATTGAGTGAGTGAGTGAGTGAGTGTGTGAGTGAATGATTGAGTGAGTGTGTGGGTGAGTGAATGATTGAGTGAATGAGTGTGTGAGTGAATGCGTGAGTGTGTGAGTGAATGATTGATTGAGTGAGTGAGTGAGTAAGTGAGTGAGTTGGTGAGTGAGTAAGTGAGTGAGTGGGTGAGTGAGTGAATGAGTGAGTTAGATTTAGTAAAAGAGTGCCTTGAGTAGTGAATTAGTACAATAATAAGTAAACTGACGGAAACGGGGAGGCAAACAGAGACCGAATCCGGAGATAGAGTGAGAGAGAGAGAGAGACAGACAGATAGGTAGATAGATAGATAAATAGATAGATAGATAGATAGATTGATAGATTGATAGATAGATAGATAGATAGATAGATAAATAGATGGATAGATAGATAGATAGATAGATAGATAAATATAGATAGATAGTTAGATAGATAGAAAAATAGATAGGTAAGCAGGTAAGTAGGTTGATATGTAGGTAAGTGGATAAAGAGAGATAGAGAAAGAGTGAGAAAGAGAGAGAGAGAGAGTGTGTGTGTGTGTGAGAGAGAGAATTGAACTGGCAAATGTTTTGAATTATTATTTAATTCTTAAAATCACTGCTGGGTTGCTGCACTTGAAAGGAAATGGAATTGTCACCGTGATGGACATTGTTGTTTTTGCCCTCGTGCACACGTGAGCGTCAACCCTACCTGAAACACTGCACGTGCATTGATCTACCTCCAACATAGACATGACAACCCAAGACTGCAGGATTCCAGTTCTGAAACCAAGCACAGATCATTGCAATTAGAGATGATAATATGGCGTATATTTGTAATAATATCAAAATAATTTAGGAGAACTCTAGTGTCTGTAAAAGGATGAAGATTTGAAGAAAGACAAAAGTAGAATTTAAATGGTTTATCTTTGGAGTCAGTTACTCATTACGGTGTACCGAGTGATTATTCGAACACCGGAAGAGTTCCTAAAGAAGAGCTCTTTTTAAAAAAAAAATGTCGTTGGTAACCCGACGCTTTGGATATCGTCCCCTCCGGAAAAAAAACTTCCTTCAGGGAATTTGCAGTGCGTTTGGTTGACTCTCAAACAGAGAACGATGTTTTATTTATCAAGAAGGTCTAAAAGAAAAGTATATCTATCTAGAGATATTTTTCAGGTCAAGTCTTGATACTATTTTAGTACTTGCACTTCTGGTGTATTTTAAAACATAAGGTTGGTCACTAAGCCAAGATGATTAACAATAATAAAGGAAAGACAACAAGGCAAACTGCCAAGAGGTAGACCAAAGTTAGTAGAAAGAAAGAGTCTAAAATACAGAATGTTCGTATTGAAGAATAAATTCATGATATCGTTTTGATAAAGCTATCAAACTTTAGTTGTTTTGATTCAGATACGTTTCTAATATCCTTCAGTCAATTTCTAACATCCGCTGGAGGAGGCATTGTCC
>JAUEKZ010241086.1:0-10821 GCA_031471865.1 Melibe leonina
GTGGGTGATGGCCATAATCTGTTTGTGTGTCCTGCTTTGTAATTGTGAGAGGTGATTTTTTTTCCCTGTAAATCACCATGTGACCTTTTTTGAGAGATGATATTTTTTCCTTGTTAATCATCTCTCTGTGAAACGTCCCTGGCTATTCTTTTAACTAACCTACCATCTTACTCTCCCTTGAGCGCTTATGTGTCCATAGCAGTTGCAAAAGTGCCCTAAAACTCTCAATAAACAATATAACAAACAAATTAATAAGCCCTGCTGGTCTAAGTCAGTGGCCATACCAGAGCTCTCTGAGGTCACTGTATGATTTAATGCTGAGGGTTTTGTCTCCAAGATGAATCAGATCGCTATTCAATGCTAAAGGAGGGTTGTCTTTGGTATGATGATTATTATGTACAAAATAAATACTGTCAACCAGCTGGGTATCTGCACATAAAATTCACATTTTAAACACAGCTACAAAGATCATCCATCTATCTCTTTCAGGTTTTCACACCCCTCATTTGACAGGCTGTCAGGCTTGATATAATAGTTTGCTGTTGTTGTTTTTTTTCAATTGTCTTGATGTAGTATGAGTGGGGCATGATATGATTTGTTGGGTTTTTTTTCCAGGTGTCTCAAATGAGATCTGGGTTAGGTATGATATGGTTTATTTTTTCTTTCCGAATGTCTTAAAACAGTGAGATTGGCATGATGTAATATATACCGTTTTTTTCAAGGTGTCTCGATGTGGCATGATTTACATGGAGCCTGCTACGCTGGGCTGGCGACCCTTAGTTAAGTCCTGGCTCAACAGCAAGCCTACCTTCTTCCTTGAAACCATGAGGAGTTGTGTGAATGATATGTTTGAAAGATTTGTAGATGCTGGCCTCAGCTTGCTGCGCAAGTGTGGACTTAAGGTACTCATATAATCAATTTTTTAAAGGTTGTGTTTATGAAATATTATATTGAATCCTGTGCAGTTTTCATAGTCTTTTTCACAAAATACAATGCACACTTTAAAAGATTATTTTCTTGTAGATTTGGCTACTTTCTCTTTCTCTTTCTCTCTCTCTCTCTCTCTCTCTCTCTCTCTCTCTCTCTCTCTCTCTCTCTCTCTCTCTCTCTCTCTCTCTCTCTCTCATGGGCATGGTAGATGGTTTGGGAGTTTCCCTGTCAGGCTCTGATTCTGTGTCTTACTTTTTCCAGCCAGTTATTTTATCTTTTTAAAACAAATAAAGCATATGAATATGTAAAAGCTTCCAACATTGGCTGTTTCGAAACAAATATTAAAGAGGAAACAGTAGTGATACGATACTCAATTTAAGAATTGTTTTCTCCACAGGAGCTCTCTCCCACCACAGACCATAACCTTGTCTTCAGCCTGATGAACCTAATGGATGTCAACATGGAAGAGTTCCATGATAATGTGAAAATATCTTATCTAGAAGAAAAGGAAATTTTTATGTGGCTTGAGGTAAACGCTTGCATTTGACATAGAATTTGTAATGGAAAAGATTGTAGAATTTCATTCAAGCAGATTATTTTCATTTAAAAGTCCCATTACAAAGGTTTGGACCAAACACTCTCCCTATGGCTACCTGGTGGTTGCATAAGTAGGGTCAGAATAGTTTCTAAAAGTTTGACAAGCAAAAGTAAAGAGGGAAGCTTAGTCAACATGTATTTGACCAGTGTCTTTATGCAGTATGTGTTTAGGTTCAGCTAGTGCTGCACTTGTGGTATTCAATCATTATTACAGTTCAATATATTTTTTAACGATTATCTCTTTCAGTGTGTCTTTTTTTTTTCTTTTACCTGGTCTGTGGGAGGATCTTGTGATGAGGCAGGACGACAAAGATTTGACAGTCTTGTAAGGGAACTGTCAAAAGTAAGCAAACAAAAATCTTCCATTGAAGGATTCTAGTTTTTTATTACTACAGAATCTGAAATGAATTAACTTTGAATTGCAAGCATTGAATTTATTCAGCAATGAGAGTGATCTCACTAAAAAAAAACCTGTAATAAAATCACCAAACCCTATCCAGTACAAACAATCTTCTTTTAAGTCACATTAATCATCAATTTTTTTTCTTTCTCTTTTTAAGTGAATAGAAAGTATGTTATGTTATGTTATGTTAATAGAAAGTATGTGTTTTCTTTATATCTATGCAGTAATATTGATAGGAATAAAACTAAGTGTTCTCAAAACCTATGTTTGGTCAACCCGTTTGTATGGTTGTGAAAGTTCGACAAAAACAAATGATGTTAAAAAAAGACTTGAAGCAGCAGAAATGTGGTTTGAAGGAAGAATACTAATAATATCATGGAATGATAAGATATCAAACAAAGATGTGTTATATCAGGCTACAGTAGATAGATCTTTGAAAAAAATTGTAAGAAAAAGGCAAATGGAATTTGCAGGACATCTAAATTGACACAAAAGTATAGAACATTCAGCCCTAACTGGAAAAATAGATGGTAAAAGAAGAAGAGGTAGACAAAGAATAATCTATTTAGATAGTCCAAACAGATGGGCAACCAATGAAGATAAGAGCAATTTAGACTTTTTAAAGTTGTCTGAGCAAAGAGATAAGTGGTGTACCATGATCACCTATGTCTGCTCTAGACCTGGTACTTGAAGAGAGAGAATGTTACGTACTGAGTTTAAGTCTGCCAAAAAAAAAATTCTGTCTATAGAGCCCTGCGGCAGACAGAAGAGGAGACTATCTAGATTGTTTGTTGTCACACATAAGGCATATTATACATTAACCACTAGGCTAGGAAGCTTTTTTTTATAGCAGCTTACTTTCCTAATTAATCATTGCTGTGGAGAGAGCCCGTCGCATGATATTTGCTTACCTTGTTAAAAATTGAAGTGCTCTTTGCTCTGGGTAATATTTGACAGGAGTCACTCTGGAGTTTGGTTTTGCATGTCTTTATAATTTTCTCTTACCTAATGATCACACCAAAAACCTTGAACAAAGCATATTATATAAAGTGAAGCAGGTCACTATTGATTCACCATAGGTAATTATCATCACTTACCTTAAACAAATAACAAGGGTTGCTCAATAGCAAATTCTAGGGTAGACACCCAAGCTATTCTTCCCTCTCAGTATAACACTGCTTCAGCTAGGCTGAAGACAACATGCGAGATTATCCTGTTTAAGTATAGGAACCTTATACATTCAAACAAAGCATTTTTTTTTTTATATCAGGAAGAAAAATTCCACTAAGGCATAGCAGAAGTTACATGGGTTCTCATTAGCGTCTGGCTATATAAAAAGAACTTGTTTTATTTGAAAAAAGAAAAACACTGTGAAAGAGTCAGGTCACATAGAGCTGTGGAAAGGCAGAAAATAATTGTACTAACTATAAGGTAAAAAATAGTTATGCAGATCCCAATGTGAACACCTACCAACAGTTCAAATCCTTTCCACCTTTGACATCAGGGAGCCATGAAAGAACCAACAAGGACACAGTTGGTAATGATAGAAGCAGTGCCTGCTCCTGAGAAACCATACATTCTACCCATCCCTGTTGAAGGAACAATCTATGACTACCAGTTTAAGAAAGAGGTATGTATCATGATTACAACGCTTTAAGTTTGTGGGGTTTTATTTTTAGTTTACATATTGATGAAGGGGAAGTAAGAACAAAAAATTGTATTTTAATGTTATAAAATATTGCAGAAATTTGACAAGCCGAAGAAGAAGAATCGAAAAAGCACTGGAGATGAAGAGGCCCTGGATGACCTGCAGGATTTACTCAAGTCAAAGCCAGAGAATGAAAGTGGAGAAAAAAAGGTGAGTTATAGTGATACCCCAAAATTTTATTTTCAATCTTAAGTATTTTAGTTTACATGTAGTCTTTTAATTATAAAACTTTGACTCCTAAAGAGGATTTTAATGCAGAGCTCGTAATTATTTCCTTTTTCACAGATTTGTGGGAAATGGGAGCTCTGGTCTAAAGAACTGGAGGACATGCCTCCAATATCGGCTGATGCAAATTTCAATGAGATCATTGTGCCATCAAAAGATACTGTGCGCTACTTGGCCCTCATGGACATGTTTACATCTCAGCAAAAACACTTTCTGCTCTGCGGTCCCACAGGAACTGGGAAAAGTATATACATCACTGTGAGTTGTTTACCTGAATTATGCTTACTTGATCTGAGACTACATATCTACTTCACGATTATCCTAAAAGATAGAGCATGGAAGATTTTTTTAAAGCTGTAAGACACTCATTTCTATTGTATATTGTTTAGTTGTTCCTTTTAATGTAAACACCCTTTCTTGGCTTCATTGCTAAAAACAAATAAAGAAACTTTAAAAGATTTTATTAGATACAAATGAGAGTAGGATTCTAGATTTAACAGCTTACCTCAAATAAGTGTACTCTAGAAAACATCAAATTCTCAAATAAAATGGGTATTTTTCACAATTGCACTGAAATAGAAAAAAAATCTATGGACATTTTGTGCACCAAATACAATGGGCAAAGTAGGAAAGAATCTAAGACTGATTTTATTCATTTTTAATAGTATTGTATTTAGATTTTAATCATTTCATTTCTTTCTTGCTAATTTTTTTACTATGATGAACTAATTCAAGATTCCATTTGTCTCAACCTCTACAGGATTTCCTCCTCAAAAGGCTGGATGGTAACATCTATAAACCAAACATCATTAATTTCTCAGCCCAGACAAGTTCTACCCAGACCCAGAGCATGATCATTTCCAAGCTGGACAAGAGGAGGAAAGGTGTGTTTGGACCAGCACCCAACAAAAAAGCTGTAAGTCATTGATTTCATATTGTAAAGGGACGAAAGATTTTACAAACTGTTATCCGCAGGTTCAAGCTTCAGATACATACATCAAGATGTTTTTATTGTTATTTCTAAAACCTTTAGGAAATTAATTTCTTTTCCATTCTTTTATCACAGGTTTTTTAAAATTGTTTTGATGATAGGTTAACTCTATATTCATTATTTATATGATTGTATTTGTGGATGATACTGATCTTATCTGCAGAATTTCTCTGTTGAAAATGTCACTTTAACTTTACTGCCGATTGTGATTTTGAATGACCTTTATCCATAGATCGTATTTGTGGATGACCTAAACATGCCCATGCCAGAGCAATGGGGGGCTCAGCCCCCGATAGAACTCCTGCGACAATGGCTGGACCACTGGAACTGGTATGATTTGACAGACACCTCACCTATCAAACTGATAGAGATGCAGTTCATTGGGGCCATGGGGCCACCAGGTAAACAGTTATATTCAGTAGGCTGAACTATTTGTGATGACTGAGGACATAATTAGTTTTATTTAACAAAAATGAAGAACGGAATTAACAAGTTCTGAAATATCTTTTAATAAGCAAATGACAGTGTTGACATTACATACAAGCAAGATATCAGAGAGAGAAAGAGAATTAAGGCAGTTGTTACATTCTATTGCATAATGATCTCATACGGTAAAGCAGGTTACATAATCCAAAAAATTTAAAAACACAAGCCATCCATAATTTGAAAAGGAATACATTTGTCTTCAAATGTGAAGACCTTTTTCTTTCAAATGTTCTAAGAACAAAAGGATTGAAATTACTTTTGGAAACAAAGATTTTCTTTTAGTGTCGGTAACCTTTCACTGACTACATCCTTTGCCCCTTGTACAAACCTCTTGTTAATTAACAAATAGTTTAGGCCTTTTTTTTACTATTGTCAATTTGGTAAAGTTTTGAACAATGATAGAATTTTCGAAGGAGTGAAAAATGAGACTAAACAATTTAGATTTCTGAACAAGATAACATAAAATCTTTTAAAAAAATGTTTTATTAACTCTTTTATGATATCATTCATATGAATGGTTAGGAATAGAACATATCTATTTGGGTCAGGGAAAAAATATCCAGGCTTCTCTTATTATAACTTAACCTGTGCTAGTAAGGAGAAAATTATATGGCATGACAGATGTCAACACCAGCCCAAAGCAGTCAAAAGTTGAGGACTAGCTTGCCTTTCAAAAGATATGATTGACACTTTCATGTCATTGTTTAAAAGTTTTAAACTAGGTCATGCTGTCTACCAGTCAAAAGGAACAATAGTGGTGAGTCAAGATCATGGATTTCAAACAAAATTTTGAACAACCTAGACATGATTTTGGAGCAAGCAAGTGTACATCTGTGTTAAAGACATAAAGATGATACATAAGGATGGTACAATGGCTGTTAGTTGAGCAACCACCACCTGTGGAATGGATTGGATCAGTTTTAGAAACCCTCTTTATTAGACTATGTTGTAAACAGTCTTAACCAAATTCTCCTTGATTAATCTTCAAAAGGTAATTTTTACGTGGATCTGTCACAAAAGAAGAGTAAGATAAACCCAGCCTAGCAGCATAACACAACTCCTGGACAATCCCAATAAAGATGTCAATTAGAATAATTGAATAATTTAGTGAGAGCTTTTTAACAACATGAGTTTGTAATATTCATTGATGTCATTTTATTATTCCTGTAGGAGGTGGAAGGAACTTTGTTACCCCAAGATTCCTACGCCACTTGAACACTCTGTCTGTAAATGTATTTGACGATGCCTCAATGATTACAATATTCTCCAGCATTATGGAATGGCATTTTAGATGCTTGTAAGCATTCCTTGTTCTCTTTTTTTTTAAATTTAAATTTAACCCTTTTCTATTAATTAATGGTTATAGAGGTCTATCAACTAATGACTTTGTTAGGAATATTGTAGAAATGGTCTTGTGGTAACGAGAAAATAAAGCTAAGATCTATTTTACATTATATGTCCATTGATAATCTTTTTCAAGTAATTTCAAATCATGAAATTATTTTGTGTGTGATGATATATCCTAAAGATTGAAAATGGAAATCAAGTAAAGATCTTAAAATGTCATAGTTTCCATTCTAAGAGGTGAAAATCTTACACATAATATGGTTGATCTATTGTAGATCATTCCCAGAAGCAATGAGTTCATGTATCAGGGAGGTTGTTGAAGGAACACTGCACATCTATAAAGAGGCAATTAAGAACCTACTCCCAACACCAGCCAAAAGTCATTACTTGTTCAATTTGAGAGACTTTAGCAGAGTCATACAAGGGATCCTGCTCAGTACCCCTGCAACCGCCCCAAATCATTATGCCATCAAACGGCTCTGGCTTCATGAAGTAAGATTTGAACACTAAGTATTGTTGCTATCAAGGCTCATTTCCTTTTGTTGATTTAAAACTGACATATGTGCTTTGTTTCTTGGAAACCATAATATGTTAAATTCCAGGTACAAGAAATTATTTGATTGTTTGGAAATTTCACAGAAAATTCGAACACAGCAAATCACAATAATTTACATTTTAAAATTACAATAATCTAAACAATGTTGATTGTTCAGTGTTTTCTGTCATACGTCCTCAAGTTATTCTTTAGAAATAGTGCTTTGCTTGTCAACTTTGCATGAAAATATAGTTTTTAAGATTCAATTTCATTTATTTGTGATTTTTTTATCAGGTAAACCGTGTATTTGGTGACCGTTTGATTGACGACAATGACAGAACTTGGCTGTACAACTGTTCGCGTGAAACCTGCTCCAAGTACCTGAGGGTAGAATTCGATATCTTGTTGAATCATCTAGACGTGGAAGAGACTGGCACTGTATCAGAGGATAACATGCGCTCACTCATTTACTGTGACTTCACAGATGTGACAGGCGAAGGGCGGGATTATGTGGAGGCTACTAACTTGGAAAATGTCCAGAAAATTCTAATGTCTTTCTTAGCAGATTTCAATCAGATGTCCAAAAAACCAATGGAACTTGTACTTTTCAGGTTAGAATGATAACTAAAATATGAAACGTTTACTAATACATGGACAAAAATAATAAAAATAACAGTGTATAATATGAACCAAAGGAAAAGAGTAAAATTGACAAAAATGAAATATAAAATGTAGAGTGGATTCAGACCTAGTACATACTTTCATCAAACACTAAAGATAAGAAAGACACAGAATGACCGGCAGTGTCAATAAGAAATGAAACCAGAGATGAAAAGTGAAAGGAGGAGGATTCAAACCTGCGACCTGCCATGGAACTTATTGCCTGGACACCAACTCAAGTCTGTCCACTTGGCCATGCAACCACATCAGATCCTAAGCACAATACAACTTGCTGATAAACTAGGCCATCTGCTACACTTGGGCAACTTATTTTCAATTTCTAGGTCAGGCAGAATGAGAAATAGGTCCTGGTGTTTCACACTGATTTGAAAGAATGTTTTTTTATTAATGTGAAATATGCAAGATACTGTAAAAAGTGGCAAACTTTCTTGTATAATAACAACAAACCACAATGATAGATATAAAGCCTTTAAAGATTGGGGCATGAAATAGAACAACAAAGAAGATTATTTGTAGTAATTGTTAATGCTGCCATTGTTCTTGATTGTACTGTATACTTTTAGTTGTGGAATAATCATTGTTAAGTTGATATACTTTTTCCTTTTGTTCATGATTAATGGTAGTTTTTGGGGTTTTTTGTTTCTATACACCAGATTTGCTATTGAACATGTGTCTCGTATTGCTCGGATCATAAAACAGCCTCGCAGCCATGCATTACTGGTGGGTGTTGGAGGATCAGGCAGACAGTCTCTCACTCGTCTGTCAGCGCATATTTCAGATTATGATTTGTATCAGGTAAATTGATAATATCACTATGTTTTCTATGATTATCTGACTTTAACCATATCTGGATTGGCCTTTATTTGAGCCTCTGCTCAACATTTATAATATTTATAATATATATAACATTATGTCCTATCACAATTGAGTTTATGAAACCATCATTAAAGATTGAAAAATGATATCTGTTGAGTCATTTCAGAGAAAAACCAATTCAAGGCACAGCTTTCCAGGTTCTTGATGCACTTTACTCATCACTCAATTTCAAACATGGAATTCTTTAAGCGATGAGTGTCATTGGAAGACAACAGAAACTTATTCATGAACATCTGTTAATTTAAATTTGCGTTTAAAGAGTGCTGTGATAAATTTTTTTGTCAGGTTGAAATATCAAAGACATACTCAACTGTGGAATGGCGGGAGGATTTAAAGAGAATTCTGAGGAAATCTGTTCAGTTTCCCCAGCCTTCCGTTTTCCTGTTTTCTGATACACAGGTGAACATTTTTTATTACATTGTGGATCAATAATTTTATCCCTGTGGTCACATGTATTGTTTGTCCAATAGAACTTTGTTTGATATTTTATATCTGTATAACGCCAAGGATTAGGTAAGCTTGGGAGTGTGTGAAAACAAATGGGCTGCTGAACAATTGTGCTTTTATTGTGCTATCATTAGTTTATCATTACTATCATTATTATTGTTTTTACAGTTATATTATCAATATCATTATGTAGTTATAACACAGACCCATGGTCTATGAGTAGATGAGGCTTAAGTGTAGGAGGCCAAATACACAGGCGAGTAGTTGTTGTTATGTTCCTTGCCAAATCACATCACACTCATCTTGTAGGTTTAAATATCATTTCACGAGTTACCATGTTTTCCAGGTGAGAAAAACAGAGACTAATGAAAAATGAAATAACTGCTTTGGAAAATGATCTCTTAGTGAGGAAAAACTATGAGAGTCCTGAGATACCCAATTTCATTGTCCTGTCCAAAAGCTACTGTCACTGTTGATATGCCTTTAAGTAAAGATGTTTAACTATAATTAGCTTACAATCTCAAGTACAGTTGCAATGCTGCACTGCGGGTGACACCTGAACTGTCCCAGACCCAAAGAAAAAAATTGTGAGGAAGTTTAAAAACAAATGCCCTTACTCTCACAATGGATTAAAAAATAAACAAGAAGCTGTTTGTCTTTAAAATAGGACAAAGTATTTTCAAAATTTTATCATTTAATTTTTACCATGACATAGATTACAAAAATATCCAGATATTCTATCTAAAATTCCCAGAGTCACATGTTCTTTTTTCCTTGTTTGTTTACTTACAAAAACAGATAAAAAGGGAGTCATTTTTGGAGGACGTTAATGGTCTGCTAAATTCTGGGGAGGTTCCAGGTCTCTTCGATGTAGATGAACGAGTGGAAATTTGTGAAAAGATGAGAACATACGACAGGTTCTGTACCAAATGTCTGTCTTCTAAATGAGTGTTAGGGAATTAATTCAATGAGCATCAGGCCAGATTATATTTTGTGAAGTATGTACTGTATTATCCCTAATTATCTTAATAGGTTGCCTTATTATTTTACAAAGAGAAAAATTTTTGAAATATCATGAGATAAAAATAAACCAGCTAAAGCTCAATAAGATTGAGACATAATTTCTCATGCACATCTAATCATGTGAAGAACCTGGGTGTCGACTTTGACTCTGATTTGTGTCATATCAACTCGATCCTTTCAAACATCTGGTCAATGTCCTTGTACTTTCTCTATGCTGGACTATTGCAATACTCTATTATTTAAATCGCAACTGCCCAAGTGGACCAATTTAATTGGCTCCCCCTGTTGAAAAAAGAATTTTTCCCAAAATTTGCATAACTTTTTACAAATACACGAGTACTGGCGATCATTTGTACTTTGACGATCTCTTAGATATTTACATACCTTGGATGAAATTTTAGATCTACTATAATCTAAAAAATCCTCTTGAAACCTTAGATATCACACAAACTTGGTGATCATAGAGCCTCTTTTTAATAGGATAGAGTACTATAAAAGTGCCATTTTTTTTCATCTTCTTCTCCACAGCATCATCATCATCTAGAAAGAGAATATGTAGAGTGTCCATGCAT
>JAUEKZ010241086.1:10921-22951 GCA_031471865.1 Melibe leonina
AAGTGCCATTTTTTTTCATCTTCTTCTCCACAGCATCATCATCATCTAGAAAGAGAATATGTAGAGTGTCCATGCATAAATACTAAAATATTGTTCAGACAAGTCATTTCATCAACACTTTTTGCATTACAGAACGAGAGACAAGTCACAGCAGACAGATGGATCTCCAGCAGCTCTAATGAACCTGTTTATCTCACGAGTTCGGGACCAACTCCATGTGGTTTTGGCCATGAGTCCTATTGGGGATGCCTTCCGCTCTAGGTTGAGGAAGTTTCCCTCTCTGGTCAACTGCTGTACTATCAACTGGTTCATGGTAAATCTCTCCACAAGGCAGGAGGAAAGAATCTTCTGCAGACTTACCACTTTTTTTTTTCAATAAATTTTCGATCTGTAATTTATCATACTTTGGATTTGAAATATAATAGAGGTATTACTTTTTTCATCAAATTTATATGGAAGATATTTTTGGTTTATAATTTGTGAGATAGGTTTCGTGATTCATTTTCTATCAAATTCTTTAATCAGCTTGATTTCTACAATTCTAGGTTGATTTTTCTTCATCTGTTTTCATTTTGACATCTGTGCTTTCAAAACCCCTGTGACAGAGTTGGCCAGATGATGCTCTTGAAGCTGTTGCTTCTCATTTTTTCCATGAAATAGAGATGAGTGATGAAGACAGAAAGGGAGTCATTGTCATGTGCAAACATTTCCATCAGGCCACCCAGGTACAATTCCTGTTTGTCTTTCTAAGTAGTATAGTTGCTGATGACCAAGTCTATTTCTTTAAAATGGCATATCGTAACAATGTTAGAAAGGAAAAGTATCTATGACAATCTCTTACTTTAGGTTTTGGGATCAAAGTAATGATGATCTCTTTTTTTTATTGGTAAAATAATAAATCTAAAATCTATTATATTCAATGCATAAGATCTGCACAACAGGGTGCCAAATTTACTCTACATTTGTTTTTGTCAAAAATTATAAATGATATGAGCGATACATCTTCCTCTTGATAAATTGTTATATTTCATTTGTTATTCTTAAGCATATTCACATGCTTTGACACCATGTTTTACCTTATCATCCCTAATAAGTGCAACATGTGCTTAAATAACCGACTCAAAAGTGTGCTTATTTGTAAATTTTCAAATTGCCAGCACATGATTGACTATCATCAAGTTTGTATTAGAAACATAATATATGAGAGACGTCTGCCATGTGTATTTTCTTTAGTGTGTTGTAAAAGTCATAACAAAACAAAAGATATTTGAGTGTTGTTTTTTTCTTACATTATTTTTGGGGCAGGGGTTAATTAAATTGCAGAAAGCAATGTTATAAATTATCATGGAAGAAATTTTTTTACACACATCAGAGCTATGTATTAATCCTCATTGGTTTTTTTTGGTCGATTGGCATCATACTAAACCAGCCTGTCCCTCCTGGTCTAACTGTTAGAAGTGACTACTCCAGATTTGTTTTTTAAGACAAACTCTAATCAAGAATAGGAACAAAAAAAGCTTTGTTTTAAGGAGACATCATCTTGCATCATGTTTATAAGAATTGTAAAAGTCTATGGGGCTACTCGTGAGATTTGTTGCAACACTTTCCTCATTCACCTAATATTGCCCCATGCAGCTTCTACCTTTTCCAAAAAGTACAAGAAATGGTGTGAGGTCAGGGATTTGAAAACATGGACCAGGTTTAAATGGCTTTAAGAAATGCAATCAAATGATCATAGGTCACTGTCTTTGATTGCTGGTCAAATGAAGAAATGTTTGGAACTTGACTACTTATGTTGAGATGGTATTTGAATAAAGTTTCACTAATACTAAATGCATAGTTATCCATAAGCATATATGCACAGTTATTAGATACAAAGCTTGTCTCCTTTCATTTCAGAGCCTTTCTCGTAAGTTTTTAAATGAACTTGGGCGGCACAACTATGTGACTCCTACTTCTTACCTTGAATTGATCAACACTTATAAATCCCTTTTGACATCAAAACGAGAGTAAGTTTAAGTTTGTTTCATGCTTTTATTTTCATTTATCTCATTCTGCAAGTATGAAAAACATATCCATGCTTATTATCATCACTGTCTTGTGATTAAAGATTCTGCACCTAAAATTTTTCACATGCATTTCTTAAACTTGCCTCAACAAGTTACCTAAACTTATATGAAATGAGCTGAGAAGGTAGTTTGAAGTAGGTAAATCCTGGTTTTTTTTAAAGTTCTATTCTTTGACAATAAATGGTTATAATTAATACATATTTATCTTCTTATAGCTTTTGGATTGAAAATTTGTTAAAATAAAGAATTTATAATTTATTACATAGATATTAAATGTTTCTTTTTTACAAAAAAACCCAAAAAAACAAGAGAAAATAAGTTTTTGGTTTTTAACATCTAAAAGAAGAGATAAAAGCTATGTCAACAAAAGAACCTTGTAGATACAACAACAAAAAATGCCAGGCACAAAAAAACAAGGGAAACCAAAGACCATAATCACGGGCTGCATTAGGAAAGACATGAGAAAATGGGGATGGAGGAGGGGCAATGGATAAACTGTGGATAAATACCATCAATTACAGTCATTCTGTAAGATGTAGGATATGCTGAGAAAAGAAATAAAAGAGACTGACTGAGAGAGATAAAATAACTCTTTAAAACTGTCATATTTTTTCTGGTAGACAAGTGATGACACAGAAAATGCGGTATGTTGTTGGCCTTGAGAAACTTGCAATGGCTGCTGGCTCTGTCAGTTTGATGCAACAGGAGTTGACAGATCTCCAACCCCAGCTGGTGGTGGCCTCCAAAGAGGTCACACAAATCATGGCCGTTGTGGAGTCAGAGTCTGTGGAGGTTGCAAAAGTTGAGAAGGTATGAATGGTGAAAAGTAGAGATAATAGTGTATGTAAATATTCTAAATGTTAATGTCAAAGCACTTTTGGCAAAAGTGAAAATCTTTGAACTTGAATTTTTTGCTGCAGGTGACAACATGAGTTTTTAAAGCAAGGTACTAACCATTATTGAAACATTATTTGTTTCAATTATAATAGGTTTTGTATAATAGAAAACAATTCACCTTATGATGAACATTCTAGTGAAAGAAATTAAACTTTTCATAGGTTGTGAAAGCTGATGAGGAAATAGCCAATCAACAAGCATCAGCTGCCAAAGCTATCAAAGATGACTGTGATGCCAATCTGGCAGAAGCCTTGCCTGCCCTGGAAGCCGCCCTGTCAGCACTCAATACTCTCACACAAAATGTAATTCAAATATCCTTCAATCTTAATTCAAAATCCATATATCTCCTACTTTTGTTACAAATGAATTTGAAATTAAGAATATGCATGTATTGTAATAAACTCATGGCCATCATAGTTTTTCTTTTAGCAAAGATTACATTACTAGTTACAAGGTTCAAAATAAAGACAATGAAATTCAATCTTTTAATCTGAAAAGAAATATGAATTCCACCCTGACATCTGTTTCATTCACTCAAGTGTTTAAGCCATTTGTTTTACAAAATTCCCTTCCCACAAGAATTTGTTTTTTGCAGAATTGACTGCTCATATTTCATTCATATTCAAACTGAGTCTTTCAGTTAAAGTTTTAATTTTTCATTGATTGCATTGATTGCAAAGCATCCTATATGATTATCGCTTTCAAACACAGATTCATTCAAGGGCTAAATAAGTGATAAATTTTATTGCTAGCTTTAGTGCTGCTCACATTGAAATTTCTTCAATGACTAAAATCACCACAAATGGCATGTCATAATGTTGTAAGCTGTAGTAGTGACAGCACTCTATATATTAAATGTGTTTAATATGCTAGATGTGTTTGTAATGTCATCTTGTTTGTCAAGTAAAGTCGTCATCCATGTAGAACAGTTTGATGGTGTTTGTTTTTGTGTAATGTTTCCAAAAGGTTTTTTTAGGGTTCTTGGTGGTACAAGATTGAAAAAGAGCTGTTCTCTTGGGGTTTTTTTTTTATCTTTGAATAAAGGATTTTTTTAAAAAGGTTGAAAGACTAACTTGGTACTAAGTAATGAGTCCTCCACATGCATAGACATTGGGCTGCCACTCTCCTCCACAAATCACTTGCTGCACCAGGTGCTCAGCCTTTGATCATGTCATGTCAAGTCTCTTCAGGTCTATCTTCTCTCTCAGGTGTTTCTGTATGACAGTCTTGGTTGTCTAGGGTTCCTTTCCCTTGCTGGTTTTCAATTAATCATTTTCTTAAAAATTCTCTTTGCACCAATTCTTTCTGCATGTCCCAACCAATGTAATTCTCTCTCCTTCAATATTTCATGCTGTTCTTTCTGACAAGTTCTCTGGAGAATCGCTGCTTTGTAACATGATCTTTGTATGATACTTTTAGTATTTTTCTAATATTTAAAATCTACTTTACTTTTAAGCTGATTATTCAAATGCAACTTTTAAGTTTATTTTCAAACATATATTTGTATGTATTTAATGTGATGAATAGATTTGATTCTTTTTTCCTTACATCTCATTTTTTTTTCCTGCATATTTTTATTGTAAAGAACTTACACTTTTTCACAGGATATTACTCTTGTGAAAACTATGAAAAGCCCTCCATACTTGGTGAAGCTGGTGCTGGAGGCAGTCTGTGTGGTTCGAGGTATCAAACCAGAGCGAGTTAATGCCACTGATGGCTCAGGGAAAAAAGTTGAAGATTACTGGGGGCCGTCGAAGAAAATGCTGGGAGATATGAAATTCTTGGAGCAGCTCAAGGAATTTGATAAGGTAGAGTAAAAATCTGCTGTTATAGACAATAGAGAAAACTTCAAAAATGTATTTTTTATTATTATTTTTTTAATACGTTCAGATTTCGATTGTGACCTCCATGAATAATCTATAGAGCTACTTCAAAAGACGAATGTGGAAAGCCTGTGTGAATTCTTTCTATTCAATTCTGAATTTTGCTTGAAGTCAAAAAGGAGGGGGGGGGGGATCAATGGTTGTCAACTGATTGCAAAGCCTTATATTTAAATTTCAATGAGAAGCTGACACAGAGGCAAAAGAAAATTTTGTATAGCTAATTTAAAGGAGTAAGATAAAAAACATCTTGTTCCTTAATGCCTTCAAAGATCCCCTGCTTTTGTCATTATCTGAAGCTTCTTCCCTGGCTTTGTGATTTATAATGTCTGGCTGCAGCAATGTATCACATGCACAATTGCTAAACTTGTGAGTAAGTATATAGAGTTTGCCCATGACACTGCATGATGTCGAAACAAAACAAAAACAAAAAACAACTATCCCAGAAATATCTTTCTCCCAAAACACAAAAGCGCCCTCTTATTTTGTCCTCAGATTACTTTGAAATCATTTTCTCAGTATGCATTTTCTATTTTCTTTTTTTCCACCAGGACAACATTCCCAAAAACGTCATAGCTCAAATTCGTAAAGTGTACATCCCAAATCCAGACTTTGACCCAGATAAAATCAAACTGGCATCCACTGCATGTGAAGGTCTTTGCAAATGGGTTCGTGCCATGGACAAATATGATGTGTAGGTTCAAGTGATTTATTGTCCAGGCAGATCATGGGTTTTTTTAAAACTTATTTTTTTATAAACTGAAAAAAAAAATTCTGTCCATAAATTGAAGTCGAAGCACCTGATCTCATTACTTGTGGACCTTGATGATGGTGAACGTTGTTTCTTGACCACAGTCCCCCCTCCCCATCCCCCTTCTGGCATCCGTGCAAAATGTTCACATATTTCATTACTTGGTTTTTTACCAACCAACTTTAAGGTATGATTTATGTTACTATGGAAATTTATCATATGGATGCCTTTTCTAAAAATTAAATTGTCAATTATATATGTTGTGTAGGCTGGTGATTTTAACATGTCAGTATAAGTTAATCTCTAGTTAAATAATGAAAAATCAATTATTATTTTTTTAAATTGTTAATAGCTTTCTTGAAATTAAGAGTTTATATAGTCTAATATATTATTTGCCCCTGCTGGGACAGAGAAATTTGGGCAAGAAATTTGTTGAACAAATTGTACATTGAAAGTAAAATAGGTAGTTCAGTGTTAGTACATCTGGTTTGCGATAAGGTATCCTTGAGAAATGTAGGCTAGTGTTTTGAACCAAGTAAATACATGTAAACATCAAATGTTTCTTACCCTCTCAGTGTTGCCAAAGTAGTGGCACCAAAGCAAGCAGCCCTGAAAATAGCAGAAGGGGAATTGAAAGAGGCCATGGGTTCACTGGAGAAGAAGAGAGCAATGCTTAGAGTTGTACAGGAAAAATTGAAGGTGATACATTGAGATTACCTGTCATAAAGAAAAATGTAATATGAATATTATTAAATTCAGATTAATATTTTCTCAATTTTAAAAGCAGTTTATAAGAATAAGTGTTCTATCTGGTAAATTCTTAGTCTTAATTCTTGTCCTCTACTGTGTTTCTAATGTAAACTCTATATTGTATTGGCGTAGCATATTCATCCTACCATAAAGATTTGGGTGGTTTTGCACTCTGAGGGACTCTTCATTATTTAATATTTTTGTATCTCTATAAATCAATGGTATTTTATCCAATCATTTCATTAATGTGATAATGTTTTTTCTTCAAATAAATCAAGTTCTAAAATTCCACTGACCAATTCTTTACACTTCATTTATGACCATATTAGCATGATTTACTTATCATGGTCTGTGTTGTTGATTTGTCTGGGTTTTATGGTAGAAATTAGAAGACACTCTAGAGGCTAACAAACAGAAGAAAGCTGACTTAGAGACACAAGTTGGCATGTGTGAAAAGAAATTGGAGAGAGCTTCACAACTGATTGGAGGACTTGGAGGAGAGAAAGAACGGTCAGTTGATGAGTATCACGTTGGATTCAAATTTGTTTTGTCTCACCAAAATAGTTGGGACATTATTTTACTTACAGTCATAAAAATGTTTGAGAAAAAAATATAAATGAACATTCCGAGTTTAGTGTAGGCCTATGTACATTTCATAGGGCCATGTATCTTAGTTTCCTAATTGAGACCCTTGAGTTGTCCCACATATTATGTGTTTCAAGTGGAATTGAAAAGCAGATTTATGAAAGATTATTACTATTAAAGTGCCTTAACTTGAAAAATGGAAATATCCTTAATTATTCTTATTATCACAAATTTGGACGGGTAAATATAGCACACGCTTTGATACGTAAAAGTCATAATGCCAACATTGCAACCATTTTGATTTTTTGCACTTCTTAAATATTTTTGTGGTTATTTTTGTCCAAAGCTTAAATTCACTTTTTTGTCAAGTAAGTCCTTTCAATCCTTGTGACCTAAATAGATGGAAGCAGATAAAAAAACATGAATACGTCTCTCTGGACATAACACTTCTCTGTCACAAATCACCTCCTAAACCTGATTGTGGGTCAGTATCCATTCAACAACAGGCTGGAGTAAGTCAATTGGAGTAAATTTTCTTGCCCAAATAAAAACTGAAGAATCACTGGTAAGAATAGAGCTCTGTGCTATGTTGATACCAGTTTCGCTACTCCACCTCCTCATTCTTGTCTAGTTATCAACAATGTCTGGTGGCATTTAAGTTTACACATGAAGAGTGAATGTGCATGCATAATTTACAGAGGTTCTTCTTTGTCCTCAGTTGGCAACTGGCAGCCAAGGCCTTAGGGGAGACGTATGACAACTTGAATGGGGACATTTTGGTCTCATCTGGCATTGTGGCATACCTTGGCTCTTTCACCTCGTCTTTCAGACAAGTTTGTGTCCTTTTTAATATTAGATCAAGAAGGGAATTACTACCTTGAGTTCATATGAGTTTTTTCATTCCTTTTTTTTTTTTGCATAAAAATGTTCAGAATCATTCAACAATTTTACTTATCAATAAGACAAGGTTATCATGATGACCATATAGAATGTGAAGAAATATAATATTTAAGGGCTGTTTAAATATCTCACATTAATACAATGGAAACAATAATAAATTTAGGTAAGGTTTGTATGCCAGGGTACTAGAATTTTAACACAGACAGCAACAAAAAATAACCTTCTTTGATAGTTATAACCCAACTAGTAAAGCAATTTAACAACACAGACACACTGAGTCCATTTTCTAAAGTTTTCAGATTAGTATATGACGTGGATTCCATGTAGTGTTTCACCTATCCACATAGAGCCCAAATAGTCTTAAAGTGGTCTCTGTCTTCATGGTGCCAACATAAATATTTCCTTTGAAAAACATTTGCAGGACGAGTCTAATGAGTGGGTAAAAGAAACCAAAAAAATGAACATCCATTGTTCCAGCGACTTCTCCCTTATCAATACCCTAGGAGATCTTGTAAAGATTCGAGCTTGGAACATATCAGGGCTGCCAACTGACAGCTTCTCTGTTGAGAATGGAATTATAATCAGGTGAGACTCTAACCTTTTACATTTTAAGTATGATCTTATGAAATACAAAACCACTTTGATTTACAGTATTGTTGTATATTATACTGTGCATAAAAACTGAAAAAAACTTATCTATCGATATTTTTAAAAATAGCCTTTTTGTTTGATTGCTCCTACAGACTTTATTGCTGGACCAATTTTAATAATCAATGGATCAAATGATAAGTCTCTGTCTAACTTAGTTTCCAGGTTTTTAAATAAATGAAATAAGTAAGTTTCTGTGAATAGTAAGCCTTTTAATTTTGTACATTGCCGGCATTAAAATGAAATCCATGTTTTGAAAGTATGATGATCATTAAGTTGCCACATAGAAAGTGTTTTTTTACAACACTGACTGTTCATGATCTATTTATTGTTAAATTGCGTCTTTTAATTTAGGCTCTCATTTCCCAATATCATTATTAGGTATTGATCAGCATTTTGAACTCGGAGCATTAAATTTGACACGATTAACGCAAATTACATATTTATCAATCAGCTAAGAAAAAGGGTTTTATCACTACTTTTAGTGCTGTGCACAATGAAACTTGGTAAGCGTACAATTTCAACTCAAGCTAGCAAGCATAGTGTATAATAATGCAAAAATATGGAAATTCCACTTTAACCAGTTTTATGTGTTTAAGGAAAAAATATCAAATGTCAAATCAATGTGTTACACACTAGGTTTTTTTTTTTTCAAATACACATTACTGGCAAACAACATAAAGGATTGTGTTTGTTGGAATGACTGTCAGATTCAAATGGAACTTTCTTCATTTATAGAATGGGTTTTTTACTTGTATATAAAGATTTACATTTTAATTCAACTGGTGTGATATTTTATTGGACAAGGGCTATTGTATACACTAACTAGAAATGTTCAATTAATGATAAGAGGAGATTCTTTAGATTCTTAACCTTCATATTTATGAATGTTGGACTTCTCCTTTGGTTGTGATTTCTCATGAGTATAAATGAATAAAGTGACTCAAACGACTGGACTAAAATGATGGGATTTTTATATCAAACTGGAAATAGAATATGAAAAAGAGTGATCCAAATTTGATGTTGACATTTTCTTTAAACTCCACATGCTACCAGGTGAAATCTATATTAATTCCTAGGATTTTGAGAGCATATTGCATAGAATGCACATCATATCCATCTATCTTTAAATGTATAACTTTGGAGTTGAGCATGAAACATCTAAGTGTGAACACCAAATTTGATAGATAGGATAAAAGGGGGGGAAAAAGCAAACATTTATCAAAATATAGAAAAATTTTGACATATTTGTTTCCGTATTTAACATCCATTAACTCTCATTTTTTACTTACATTATATTTACCCGGCTCACTCTCTGATAGCCCTAGATGTTGCATGCGACTGAATAAAGTTTGCTATTGATTTTCAAAGACTATGCCTCATATGGCAACAACTTCTCATTGAATTTTAATGAGAAGATTTCACAGTAAATGTGTGGCTGATTCAAAGGTGTAATACCAAAAATGTCTCATTCTTAAAAGCGATCAAAGAGCCAGAACATTGGGCTGATCACTTACTTGGTTTTACCTTGATCCAAAGTTTCTCTCCCGGCTCTGTGATTGGTCATGTTTGGCTGCAGGGAAGTCTCACATGTCCTATTGCAACTCTGATTATAACCAGACATAGAGTCAGGCCCAGATACTGCATGATATGGCTTTAAGAGCAGGAAAACAAAGGAAAACAAAATTGAAAATCTATTAAAACCCCATTTTTTATTTGTAATGCTATTTGCAGCAAAAAGCTATTGAAATATTTTTGTTATGATTCCTTAGCAATTCAAATCGCTGGCCATTAATGATTGACCCTCAAGGCCAAGCCAACAAATGGATCAAACATTTAGAACGAACCAATAATTTACACGTCATCAAATTTAGTGACAGGGATTTCATGCGGAACTTGGAAAACTGTATCCAGTTTGGATATTCTGTGAGTATAATTAAGTTTTGAAATATCTAGAATAGTATTGAATGATGAATTCAAAATTTTTTGTAACCCCTTAGAGTGACACCTTTGTTGTATGACATGACATTGAAAAAAGAATAGAACTCTTTCTGTTTTTAAATAAAGATGAATACAAAGTAAACTTTATAAATCTGGGTGATGTAGATCATGTATTAGAGGGCTTTGAATGCTTCATTTTTTTTTTACTATGCCTACAAGGTATTGTTGCATTTCACTGTGTCAATAATTCTATGTTCATACTGCCGACCAGGTATTGTTGGAGAATGTTCAGGAAGAATTAGATCCCACTTTGGAGGCGCTTCTCTTGAAACAGGTCTTCAAACAAGGAGGTGCTCTTTGCATCAAGCTCGGGGACTCTGTCATTGAATATTCTCAGGATTTCAAATTCTTCATTACAACTACTTTAAGGAACCCCCATTACTTGCCAGAAATATCTGTGAAGGTGATTATTATCTCTCTTTTGTTAATTGGATAGTTACCTACACATTTTTAATATCAAAATAATTATACTTACAATTTATTTTTATTGAAATTTTTTGTGGCATTTTCTAGAATCTTTTTTTTCAGTAATTTGATTCAATGAAATTGTTTCATTCCTATGATCTTTTTTCATGAAACATCTATGTAGGCAAAATAGTAAGAGTTCAATTTTTCCAAAATAATTACTCCATTTCCCCAAATTGAAGCAGTGCAATGTTGTTGTCTCCTGGATGTCCCAATTTTCCTCTCGATATGGTCCCACGGTCAAGGTACCCCTGGTGGACAAACAAAAGGAACATTTTTCTTTAGTTACCTTACTTGGAAGATTTATGAAGGAATAAACCAAATAGTGCTCTCTCGTATTGTTACTCTTGTCTACTGGTGCAATTTGCTCAGTAAATAGAGTATTTGTCTCAGAATAGGTATGACAAGAGTCCAAGTTTACAATGCTGTACCTAATGTTAAAACCTTATTATCTGCAGTTGTCTTCTAGTCCTGGCTTTTCAGTATGGAAATGGTGTTGGGACAGGTAATGCAGTGTCACTTTGATGTAACTTGAGGATATTTTTTTTGTCAGTCCAACATTTGTCTCTGTGTGGCAGCATGTTAACCAGCCTAGAGAGTTCTACCTATTTGACCTCAATGTGTTGAAAAGGAAATGAAAAATACAACAGTTAAACAATCAATCTTTTCCATTAGGTGACTTTGCTAAACTTCATGATCACACCGGAAGGTCTGGAGGACCAGTTGCTGGGTATTGTTGTGGCGAGAGAAAGACCTGAATTGGAAGAGGAAAAGAATGGCCTCATCATACAAGGCGCACAGAACAAGAAGTAAATTCATTTTTTTGTCCTGATTTGAGTCATGTTATAAATTTTGACATGAAGAACTGCTTTTTATGCGTTGTTTTACTGTTGTGGAAAACTATGTTTTGGGCTGGTATGTGCAGGTTATACTGATTTTCTTCACCCTATATAGCAGATTTTTCTATGAGACTGTATTGCATGAAAAACTGAAAGCAGGCTCAAGCACCGGTTATTATGCTTCAATCTGATGTCATAGAATCTTAGTATAACAGACTAATTAGGACTGAGTATTTATTGAAAGA
>JAUEKZ010241086.1:23051-34756 GCA_031471865.1 Melibe leonina
AAAAAATGTCTTTTAAATTTTTTAATTCTTTATTTAGACAACTGAAAGAGATTGAAGATAAAATCCTTAAGGTGTTATCCTCTTCTGAGGGCAACATTTTGGAGGATGAGACAGCCATCCAAATCCTGTCTTCATCGAAAACCCTCTCCAATGAAATCTCTCAAAAACAGGTGATTAGCTTGTTGCTACCCTTTCCATTAATCATTAAAAGTCAAAGACAAACTATGAAAGTAGTGGAAAAATTAGCCATAAGTTTAGGATAACAGATATTCTGTTTTTCTAAAATTTTAATAGGCTTTCAAACTATGCATTAAATAAAGATACTCAATTTGCTACTTTATGATGTATTAAAGTGGTCAGAAATTATTTTTGGTATTTAAAGATATCATTTCCATAGCTCTTGTTTTCTTTTGTCTTTACTACATGTTTTATTTGATAACACTGCCAATATTGCCGGTGACTAAATAATCAAAATTTGTTCTTAAAAGTTTTGTGACACACTATACAAAGCAATTGATTCTTACTTGACATGAAATTTTGATATCATTGTTTGGAAAAAAGAACAGTTTGATAGTTCTTCTCTCTTCATTACCAACAGTTAAGACCATCTAGCTTTATTGTGGGAATGAAAAATGTTCTTGTTTATTTGTTTGTTTTCAACCCCTTAATATTACATCATCGAGTGGTAAATGGAGTGGTGAAACATATGATATGTCCATGCAACCAAACATGACTAATAACAGAGCCATTTTATATCAAGCTTTTATGTCAGATTGTTTCATTTGTTTTATATTTCTTTTCCTCTAGGAAATTGCAGAAGAAACAGAAGCAAAAATTGACGAGGCTCGAATGGGCTATACCCCTATAGCCATCCATAGCACCATCCTGTTTTTCTCCATTGCTGATCTGGCCAATATTGAGCCTATGTACCAATATTCCCTGGCCTGGTTCATCAACCTTTTCAACATGTCAATTGAGAAAGCAGATAAAGCGGAAGTGCTCCAAGACCGTCTTCAGAATCTTCACAGCCACTTCACCTACTCACTCTATTCAAACATTTGCCGGTCTCTCTTTGAAAAAGACAAGGTAGATAGTTTCTGGCTTTGCGTTTAAAATATAGTGAAACTTTCTAAAAATTTCTTTATCTCCTTAATTGATACCATACTCAACGACTCAGTTTTAGGTTTTGAGTTAGTATGTTCTGTCATCTCTTTATAACTAATATAAATCATGACATGTTTTATTTCAGCTTCTATTTTCCTTTGTGTTGTGTATTAATATCCTCACACACAATGGTGAAGTGGATCCAGAAGAAAGCAGATTCTTTTTAACTGGAGGAGTCGGTTTGGACAACCCCCACCGAAATCCAAGCCAATGGTTGCCCTCCACTTCATGGGATGAGCTCTGCCGTGTTAACGACATACCAACATTCCGTGGAATTCAAGCCAGTTTTCCTAAAGAGGAAGAAGATTGGAAAAGAGTATATGACAGTCTTGTAAGAATGTATTTCTAATTCTATCTGTCTACATCAAAACAGTATCTAGTTTCAGGGATTTTGATTTCTAGAATATATCTTATTCTTCTTCTTCTTCTTCCCATTAACTGACTGACTCAGCTGGGCCGAGTATTACTGCCAGTGCCCATTTCAACGTGGTCGATTACAAACTCTTTAACTCTTAAAGCGTTTTTTTTTTCTTATCTTTTTTTTCTCGTTTTTGATTAGATGCAATAACTTATAGGGTCTTTCTTAAAGTTATATGATATAAGGTCTGTTTCAAAATCAAGTAAAAAATAATCGACTTAAAAAGTTATTACTAGATAATAATGAATTACTCACACAAGGCACTTACACTCTTTGTTTATTGTTCAACATAATCCTCATGAATATTGATGCACAAGGGGATAGATACCCTCCTTGATGAATTTGTCACTGTCATGAAATGTCCTTAGTGTAGAATACACACATGAGTATTTTAGCGTTGCTAGTCCGTTTAGAAATTATATGATAATATTCAACCTTGAGTTCTCAGAGATGATGACAGTAAGCTAAAGGAGCGTCAAGATATCTTCATCAACTATAGAAACAAGTATTAATGTGAAAATTATGAGACATTCATTTTCCACTAGTCCAGAAGGCAGTTTAAGATCATAACAGTAACTTAAATTTTGTGAGTTTTAAAGTGTTTCATTGTGTATATCATTGTTGAATTACTTTCAAGATTTAATTGGGCACATTTTATTTCCTTTCAGACACCCCAGACTGAGTCATTACCTCCTACATGGGAATCAAAACTGGACTCATTCCGTAAACTTGTGATACTGCGTATCCTCAGACCGGACAAAGTAAATGAAACTGTTAAACATCTTTTCAACATTAACTTCAGTTTTTTCATGTTTACAAAATTTTTTAGTGTGTACTAAGCTAAATAAAAAATGCTAATTGAAAGAAGTGGCCTGTACAAGGCTTGATAGTGGCAATAAAATCAGTACTAAGTCATCTCATTTTCTTCTCTTTCCATTTTGAGACAGATCATTGATGTTTCTTTGAATAAAAAGCCATAAAACTGACACCTATAACGTATAACGTAGAACAAACTGAAAACAAAACACATGTTAATGAAAAATAACGCTAAAATGAAATAAGACAAATGTCCTGTTTATTTACTCCATGACTTTGTTAGGCTGCATAGCCAGATATGTATTCTTAATACACATACACTCACACACATTCACACACACACACACATATACACACACACATATGCACAAAGTCCACTCAGGTCAATGGCTAGTAGGGGCTGAGGGGTTTGTAACTAGTGTAACACACATTCACACTCATTGGAATGTATACAGTGACTATTGGTGTGTATGATACAACAAATGGATAAACCAAAATATGTTGAAAGATTTTGGTTTGAAAGCATTCTGTGGTATTATCAAATGTTATGGTTAATTTGCCAATCTTCAGATGTTGTATCAATATGGCTTATTGTTTCCAATTTTTATACACAGGTGATTCCAGGCATTCAGAACTTTGTGACAGAAAAAATGGGTTTGAAATTTATTCAACCACCTCCATTTGATCTTCCAAAATCTTACGATGACAGCGGCTGTTGCACCCCACTGCTTTTTGTTCTTTCACCAGGATCAGATCCCATGGCTGCATTGCTCAAGTTTGCAGAGGATCATGTAAGTGTCTGTATTTTTTGGTGTACTCTAAAGATTTAGTAAGTTGTTGGTTGGTTGGAGTTGCCTATTTAAAGCCATTTCAACACACTTCAGTTCATTTTAAAGGCATGGCTCTCTAACTGACACACAGAGATAAATTGAGTGCTCACTCAAATGCCCAATCCAGTCCCATTATACTGACATAGGGCGAACCAGTTTTAGGACTGTTTCCATAATGCTGAGCCTTGATGGGGCAGCTGCTATATTGCCTTAAAATGCCTGAATGTCTTTTGTATAACATAGCCAGGTTCATGCCACTGGCCTCTCCGGTAGGGGTATTACAATTTGTTTGCGGGACAAGAACACTGCTGTATGAAGGGCCAGGTACCGATTTCATTGCTGGGTCGACATTGGGGTTTTCCAGTCTCAGAAAAAAACTCAGCCCATCTGGGGAATCAAACCTAAGACCTTCTGTGTAACAGTATAACGTTCTACCAATTGAGTTAATCATATTTTATGGAATATCTCACCTTTGAACTGTCTCTGTATTTCAGAATATGGGAGGAGATAAATTCGACTCTCTTTCTCTTGGCCAAGGTCAAGGTCCCATCGCCATGAGAATGATTGACAAGGCCTGCAAGGAGGGATTGTGGGTAGTGCTTCAAAATTGTCACCTTGCTGCATCATGGATGTCAACTTTAGAGAAGATAACAGCAGTGAGTTTTGGCTTCTAATATTATATCACGGTCCTAAGGTAAATATCATTTTATTTCCTCTCTTCAATTTTAGTTATGAACAGTCTGTTTGTTAACAATTTAGCCTGTGATTTTATATTGGTCTGGTAAAATTGACTGGGAATAAATAGCTAATCATCAGATGCAAGACCAAAGCTTAGCCTAAGACCAAATCCTTAATCAAGCTCAAATTTGGCTCGGAATAAATGTTTTGAATGAAAATGAGCAGTCAAAACATTCAATATGAGGTTAATGGAGCTAAATTTAGAATTGACTAGTCCTGCATTGTGAAATCGACCCCAGATTTGATAGCAAAGCAACCACATCATAAAATGAGGTATTCTTTTTTTTCTAGAATGAGAAAAAAAATATATCTTATCACATTTATTTTTCCCCTTTTATTTTTATCTCCCTTTTTCAGTAATTTTTAAACTGATATAGAGAATGATAACCTCCAAAAAATCTGATTGCTTTTTCAGGAATTTTCAGAGGATGCAATTCATCCAGAATTCAGACTTTGGCTGACTTCTTACCCATCAGACCATTTCCCAGTGTCAATCCTGCAAAATGGAGTCAAAATGACCAATGAAGCTCCAAAAGGACTTCGATTTAATATCATCCAGTCATACAAATCTGATCCCATCTCAGATCCAGAATTTTTTACTTCATGTAAACAGCCAGTATGTTAGAACCAAAATTTGTTTGTCTTGTATTTATAAAATGAGGAAAAAAATATTTGTTTGAAAACCAAGTAATTGGTTATTTTTTCAAAAAACAAAAGTAGTACCGGGGCTATTTAAGAATACATCTTATAAGATACTGCATTAAATTTGATCAAACTGTTTGTTCTTAGGGAACCTTTATAAAGGAAACAACTACAAAAAAATGTCAATCTATTTTATCATCAGTGGCGTTATTCATTTAGGTCTGTATTTGAAAAGAATTTAAATGGACTTAAAAACAACTTGATAAGTTTTGCAATAAAATTCACCTTTATCCGACTCTTTTAGTTTTTATCAAACAATTTTTCATTTTGGATCTTTAGGAAAACTTCCACAAGATGCTGTTTGCTTTGTGCTTTTTCCATGCTTTGGTTCAAGAACGCAAGAAGTTTGGTCCCTTGGGATGGAATATTCCTTATGAGTACAATGACACAGACCTGAAGATTAGTGTCATGCAGCTTCATATGTTTCTCAACCAATATGAGGTTGTTATCTTCAGAGAGTCTTGGTCTGAATGTTTATGATATGAATTACTTCTCTCTTGACGGAAAGGGTCTCTTTGGCTTTGAATTAAGATTCTTATTATGTTAAAGCTGATTTTGTTATGATAGTTTTTTTAAGCAAGGGTATCAGGAAGCTGTTGTTCTGTTTTCTTCTGCCAATCTTTTGCATTCTTCATTCTTCAATGGCTACATTACAGTTGCCTTTATTTTATAGCGGCGTCTTTGGCCTAGCAGCTTACAACTTACAAAGAGCCATATAAAGCATAATAGACTGGACTAAAAGAAGTTAATATGCAACCAACAAAAAAAGGAGAGCCTAGTTTCACCATCTGGTCTGAGAGTCACGCTTTGTGTGAAGCAATGACATTATAAAAGTCTTGAATTTGAGATAGTGTCCATCTACTCAACAGCTCCTATCAATAAGAACTGAATTTTTTATCTGAAATTATGATCATATGATCATGTATCATTTTTTATGTTTTGATATGATAAAGTATATCATTTCTTTTATTTCATGGCATTTTAAAAATTTTGTTTCCTTTGATATTTACAGTGAGTTATCTGAATGGAGCTGTCCAGCGTCAGTACATTCATTCTATATACCTCTTTACATTTGCAGATTTTCAAAATACAAGCATTCATCCCTAAGTAATACTCCACATTGTATTTATTCCAGGATGTGCAATTTGAAGCATTGCGTTATCTGACCGGAGAGTGCAATTATGGAGGTCGTGTAACAGACGGCTGGGATAGAAGAACATTGAGTACCATTCTTAAACGCTTCTACACACCTGAGCTGATCTCAGATAAAGATTTTACTTTCGATGATGACAAACTGTACTCAGTGCCTCCAGAGGGTGAGGTGAGTATCCACATTTTTTTTATGGTGGGATAAACCAGACTTAGAGTTCCAATTAATCATGACAAGAAAATATCCCAAGAAATTAAAAAAAAAATTAGATATATATCTTTTTTCGTAAAAACAGGAGGGAAATAATTGTTTTCAAAGAAAGATATTTTTAACCCAGGCTGATTCTAACTTTTTGATGCAGCTGTGTCATGATCCTGAGCTTATCATAATGATACTTTCCCATTGCTGACTTTCACTTAAGTGCAAATTATAATATACTGTACCAAACGCCAAAATACAAAAAAGCACAGGCTCAAAAGAATTCCTGAATGGTTTACCTTGGTTTGCAAGCTTTCTTCTTAGTCTACCAACTTGATGACTACAAAATCTGTAGAATATTTCAATTTTTATAACTTTTTTATGCCAAAGCACTTGCTTTTTAAGGTTCTTAATAGCTTCTGTTAATTAGATTGATCTCTTTGAATAGAATTATCATAAGGATATTAATCATTTTGTAGTAATTAACTTATTCATAATAATCTGACAGGGTTTCTAGCAAATGTCTAGCCATGACATCACATCGGTAAGAGTGGAGTCAATAACATTTAAAAAAGGTCTGGTCTTAGTAGATCTAAATCTATGCAAGATTTTGACCATTCAGATGAATATTTTAGCTTGTTTTTGTCTTGATCCAGTTTCTTTCTTGGCTTTGTGATTGGTTATGTTTGGCTTCAGGGACATATCGCATTATATCCCATTGCTCCATTTGTCTCCATACAGACAGCTAGGCCTGACCTACATGATGCAGTATTAATGGGTGAAAAGCAAACAAAGTTTCAATTATACAGCTGGATGATATTTCTGCCAGCCTGAGAGTTTCATTCCAGTGGCATCTTAAGTTATTGTGGAGTTACAATTTAATTTTTTTTTTCTGTGACAGGTGGTTCAAATCTCTATCCCCCTAAAAATGCTTAGCAATAAGAACAATATCATGCACAACATAGCTTAGGTTAAATGCCTCTTTCAAGCATATGTTTTTTGTTCATCTGGTTTCTATGTTGAAAACGTGCATGTTGAAAGTTAATTTTCTCAAAATGTTGTAACTTGGGAAAGAAATTGTTCAAAATGCATTAAATTTTTTATATAATGTAGCTATATCACATAGACGTTTTATGAGTTCATCGTTCTAACAGTACAAGACTTACCTCGAGTTCACCACTGATTTGCCTCTAAATGCACCTCCCCAAGTGTTTGGCATGCACCCCAACGCAGAGATCACCAAAGATAAGGCAGAGACACAACTGCTCTTTGATAATATCCTCAAAACTTTGGTAAGTGCTCAGAGTTAATCAGTCATAACAATAGTACAAAGATGAAGAATGGATCAACCATGAGTTGCACTTGTTTCAATCCAGCTTTGGCCCTTTTCTAGTGATTTTGTTTAATATTGCTTCTTTTTTTTTACATTTAAGACTCATTGTAAATTTTGATAAGATGTGAAGGAAGTATGAGTTTAGATTTTCTTCTTCTTTTTTTTGGCCTAATCCTCTGTTATTATTTCCTTGGGAAACATAAGTCACTCAACCCGTACAACGATTCATTATGCTAGAATATCAGTTCAGCTGTAACCACAAAATATTTGGTTGTAGACTTATATTATGACCATATTCAAAGAAAATTATTTTTCTTTTAGTAAACTATGCCCCTCTTGAAAGACAAATACCTCCCTGACAAACGCCATAGCTAAGGCTAGTGTAATTTTGCAAAGAATAGTCCTGTGCTTGCATTCTTTACTTACTTTGTTTCACTTTCAAAGTTCCTGAGTTGTCCTTGTTTCATGCACATTAGCAGAAAATCAATTGCATCTGATCTACAGCTTTCAAACTTTATATACTTAAGATATTAAATATGTTTTGTACCATACTTTGTGGGAAATTTCAAAATGACCCAAACATTTCTTGTAAGCCTAGGCGTCTCATTGTTCATGGTATGAAAACCATAAGGATAGTGTGTTGAGTGAGATAGAGACAAATTTTCAAAACTGATAACATATAAAAAGTTTCTTTTCTTTACCAGGGCAAATCAGGCTCCTCTGGAGGTGGTTCAAGTGATGATCTTGTTGACCATGTAGCTCAAGACATCCTAGAACGTTTGCCAAGTAACTTTGACACAGAGCTTGCCCTTCGAAAATATCCAACATCTTATACACAAAGCATGAACACGGTCCTTGTGCAAGAAATGGTCAGATTCAACAAACTTCTAGCTGTCATTCGAAGTACCCTTCAAAACATTAGGAAAGCTATAAAGGTGAGGATTATGAATTTAGTATTCGAGCATAGGTCAGATGTTACCCGAAAAGACATAATTGCTGAGCTCTAGGATAAAAGAAGACCAGAACATACGGATAGGGTTAAGTGGGTTGAAAACATTTGTTTATTGGTTGGTTTTTTTCAGGGTCTTGTGGTGATGTCAGCAGAGATGGAAGAAGTAGTTGGGAGTATGTTGACCGGCAAGATTCCTGCCTTGTTCAAAAAATATTCTTACCCCTCCCTCAAGCCATTAGGGAGCTACATCAATGATTTCCTGGCCAGGCTGCAGGTAATATTGATATCATTTACACATTTTAGTAATTAAAAGAAAAAAATACAATGTATTATGTGTCTCTCTTGCTAACTGTACCTTATCAATGTTTATTTTTGTTGTTTCTTCAATTCCTACGTATCTTACTGAACTCTAACACTGAATTAAATGTTTTGCATTACTAAGAGGTCCTGGTCCTTTGTATACTTTCAGAAACTTTGCTGCATTGACAGCTTTTATACTCTACATACTAAATATAAACAGAATATATAGGTCTAGTTTGTTCACTTGAGTAAACTTTTTTAAATAATATATATTTTTTGTGCTTATTGCATTTGATCTAGGGAGAGTGTGAAATTCAAAAATAGACTCTAGTGTTGAGTGAGTAAAACAAACATCTATGGCGAGCGTTTTAATACTATAACTATTAACAATCTGCTGTTTGAAGAAAGTATTGTCTGTTCTTTTTAATTTTTAGTGTGCAAAATGTTTAAAAAAACCTATCATACTGTTATCATTCCTTTTGTCTAAGATTATAATATATATGACTGACTATTGCATTTAAGTATCAAATTTTTCCGTTCTGTATATACTTAAGTTTCTCCAATCCTGGTATGACATCGGACCTCCCCCAAATTTCTGGATATCTGGCTTTTTCTTCACCCAAGCTTTTTTGACTGGAGCACAACAAAATTTTGCTCGAAAGTCAGTTTCTGCAATTGCTGCTCTTCATTGCAATGTTCCCCATCTTTGTCATCATTAGTTGACTTCTTGACTTTCATTCCAATTCAAAAATGAAATTTTCTTCCCCAGTATTCATATTTATTCGCTTTTCATTTGTTTTATATTCCAGACATATTCGAGGCATTGAGACTGTTTGATTTTGTTGCATAATATTTATAATTTTATTTTTCCTTGTTCTTTACTATCTGACATCAAGGCTTGACATATAACATGATCTCTCCAGAGTAATAATCTACATTGACTGTCTAAAAATTGCAGAGTACAAAAAAATACAACTTTTGATGTAGAACTAGTGTTAAATTAAAAATTTCATCATATAAAGAAACAAAGATTTGATTATAGTCATATTAATAAGTGAAGGGTTTGAATTTATCAGAGTACATTCCTATGTAAATTACTTATCTACGCATGTATAATACAATAAGCTGTCTTGTTAAATTACTCTTTTCAAGTACAAGATACTTGCAGATGCTAGAGAGAGTTGACAGTCTCTGCCAGTTCCTGCGATTTGCCCACCATAGGGGTAGTAATAGTAGTATTTCATTTTTTTTTTTACTTCAGCTTGGATTATTTAATTGATCATGTTTTAGCTTGTGCATGGCACCTTGAAAAGTTTACCATCTGTGATGGATCTGCCTGGCTAGTTAAAAATCATTGTCTTGAATGCCTAGCAGCAACATTTAGATACTGGCAGTGGCAGGGTTTAGCAGATTAGGCTTTTGTGCATTGTTTGAGCCATTTTGCCAGGTAGATATGAAATAATGATTAGATTTCTTGCGAAGCAAAATTACACCGGAAGTTGTAAAGGATAGTGGAACTGTGAACTCTCTAAATCTTATAGTCAATATCTTCCAAAATATTTCTACATTGTAATTTACAGCTGCAGTTTTCACCTTGTTCCTTTGACAGTGTCAGTATTACTCCATTCATCAGTTGATAAAATCATTTGAAGTAAAAAAAAGAATGCCATCAGCTGAATCTTTTTTATTCTTTTGATTCATTTATAGGTACACGATCCCAATTGACCTTTTGACATATGACTTTGAGGTACTTGAAGACAAAGTCTACAAAATTCCACCTGAGGATGGTAATGAAAACAAAGATGCTAAGGTTGCTACTGTTATGTGATGAAGAAGTATAAAAACTATAAAGAGAAACCATATCTATAAATATATATGTGATGAAAAAAATGTCTTCAAACTGCCAATTTGATGGTAAAGTTGGTATTTCATAGAAAATAGCAGAGAGGTAGGGTCTAGATACAGAAAAATAATGGATTTGTTCGAAGTTGTACCTACACAGTATGTGATATTGAAATGTCATTTGTATGGAAAAATATAAGCTTCATGCTTTCCCAGTTGGATCTTGAGAAAAGGTAAAATCATATTTCTGGATTAATCTCAACAGCATATTGGAAGGAAGACATCAATGGTATGTCCAAATGTGTTGAATAAAGAAATAAGCATGTTACATTGCCATTTCAGGTGTGTATGTCTTTGGCCTATTTCTTGAAGGAGCTCGCTGGGACAAAGAGCACAGGGTGATCAATGAAAGCTTTCCAAAAGTTTTATCTGAAAAGATTCCTACTGTAAGTTGAGGGGAGAATCATGGCCATTGAGAATCTGATTAGTTTTATCAATACAAATCAGGGGCTTAATTTAAAACCATCAGAAAGATGGGAAGGTTGGTCTTGGGGATAAGGAATTAATGTTCGGCTGTTTATTTAATATAAAGTATTTCTATACATAAGATAATTTATGTACAGTTCCCAGCCCGATTCAAGTAGTGGAACAGTTCATACTTCATCTGTTTTTAATTAAAACATTGGGTTTCATCATATCATATCCAGATGTGGTTAAAACCAGTCAAGAAGGCTGACCTCCAGCCAGTGGACGTGTATGAATGTCCCGTCTACAAAACCAGTGAGAGACGTGGAACCCTGTCCACCACAGGGCACTCCACCAACTTTGTCCTGCCCATCCTTCTACCCTCCGTGCATCCACCTGAGCACTGGATCTCAAGAGGCTTGGCACTGATTTGCCAGCAGGACACATAAATCCATGCCAAAGATAATAATATGAAATGTGAATATTTTAAAAAATTTGATTGACTTATTTGACTTATTAATATTATGATTTTATTACTATTATTACTATTATTATTATTATTATTATTATTATTATTATGTAAGTGACTGTGACTATGATGACTAATTAAATATTTTGAGCTAATTTTTAAATGTCTTTGAGTAGATAAGCAATGTGTAATTTTATCTAAAAAAAAAATAATGACAGAAAGTGAAAAAAAGGCTGTGATTGTGATAATTGATAATGATAATCAACCAAACCTTAGTTGTGGACATAATAATATTCATTCTAGTCTTTTTCAGAAGTATATGTTAGCA
>JAUEKZ010241196.1:0-12500 GCA_031471865.1 Melibe leonina
AAGCGTACATACAAACACACAAAACACACACTTTCTTTCTCCCAACCTCCTCTCACTGTCTCTTTGCCCTTACATATAGTCCATTCTGACCCTCCTTTTGTCTACCTCCCTCCGTCCCTCACCGCTCTCTCTTTCCCCATCAATCCCCTTCACATCCCCATCCATCCCCTTCACATATCCTCCCCAGATTTGAACCATTCCCCCATGTTTCAATGGTCGTGTGGGCTAATTCCTTCTAATGAGGAAAGGGATGCATGTTATTTCGTACCGGGTTTTCGTTTGGTTAATTGTTTTCGTCTAAATCGAATGGAAAAGCGGACATCGCCTTTTGTACTTGGGTACTTTGCACGCTTTAAATTGCTTTCCTGAAAGAATACCAAGGATTGGGAAATGTGGTGGTGGGGGGGGGGGGGGTATGTGTATGTGTGTTTGTTGAGGTCCCTTTTATAAACACACTTTAAGTCATATCAAAGCTGGAGCTCTCTTGGTAGGTCAACGTGCTGCCACACAGATAAATGTAGGGCTCACGTGAATAGATAAACCACAGTACATAGAGAGCTCCGCCGTTAAAATGACCTAAGTTGTGTTAAAATTGACCTTCAACAAGCAACCAAAAAGCAACCAATGGCGTCTTTGGGGAGAATTTAGTACAGCGAGATCAATGAAGATTAGAACGCGTCTGTGTCATCGAAAAACCGACCCGCACGTGACACCCGCACTCCCATCCCTTCACATCCCCTCCCCTTCCCTCACACCCCTTCCACACTCCCGTCCCCTCCCGCTCCCCCCCCCCCCAACCCTTCCACCCATCATCCTCTCCCATGTTCCCCTCCTAAACATAGTACCATTAAGATAACTCCATTAATCACCACAAAGAGGATTATCCAAAGGGAAATCACTCGGATTAATCATTAGTTCTCGACTGAAGAGTTATTTTCCCCCTGTCTCTGTGGAGATTTCACCATCAAAGAGATGGATGTGAGAACTGTAATTACTGTACCAGAATACGTAGAACTAAATCAGGGCAGGTTGTGTAGCTCTACCGGTCACCGTAAGTCGATGGTTCGAATCCTGGTCCCATCATATCAACGAAACAAGAATAAGCAGCACTAAGACAATAAGAAATCTTGGCTTTGACATGGATGAACACCTAAACATGAACACACACATCATCAAAATTTGCCAGACACGAATCAAATACAAGATAGCATGCCACACATACACTTGCGTCCACCAAACAGCACCACACTATCTTCAATGTCTGGTGGATATCCGACCCCAAAAACGTCAACTCAGATCCTCAAGTGCCCAACAACTAAAAAGTTTTATTTTAAAAAAAAAAAAAATTGCGGAACGTTCATTCACTTTTTCGGCTCCCACTGTATGGAATTTTTTATCTTTCATGACAAGAAACTGTCAAACCTTTTCATCATTCAAGAAACATCTCAAGACTTAACTTTATCGCTCTGTCTATCTATAGCATCTCTCAATTTCTACCACCTCATGTTGTTATTGATATATTCATATTTTTCTTCCTTTTCCTCTCAATCTTAAACATTAGTAGAATTCAGTGAAATCAGTGAATGAATGCGTAGATGAGTGAATGAAGGGAGTTGCATTGTAAAACGCATCTGAGCATCAGGGATGGAAATCGGCGCTATATAAGTAATTTTCACATTTACATTTACATTTACATCATACCCAAGACGTGAAAACTGACAGCAGCAGCTTCGTCTCGGGTAGTTATGCCTCCCCACTCCAATCCCTCGCCCAATTATGGAACGTACTATTGAAACTATAGACCGATCGGAAGCCGCCGTCTAGCTTCGTCACCGGGCACTCCGTGACCAGATGCTCCACCGTCTGCGGGCACCTCCCGCAATGTCTGCAGTTGGGGGAGTCGGCTCTCCCCTATTTATTGAGCGTAGAACGGGTCTTCGTGTACCTGGTCCGCAGTCTATTCACCGTCACCCACACGGCCCTAGACTGGAAGTCTTAACTGGGTGGTTTCTGGCCCAGTCTGGTCTTATAAGCCTCGGGGCCTCTCGGGGCGGCCCTGTTCCAATCTTCGTTTCACGCCTTCCGCACGTCAAATTTAGCCAGGAGCGCTCCGTAAAAGGGTTTTCTCCTGGCCAGTCGATGTGTGCGAGGGGCGTGTTTTACGGCCTTCAAGGTACAGCGCTATGACGTGCCACGTAGCTCAGTCGGCAGAGCCTCCGCCTTCCAAGCGGCAGGCCCGTGGTTCCAACTCCGGTCGCGTCAAACATAAAACGTTGAAATCTTTAAAATCGGCGTTTGTAGCTGCTGTTCGGCCAGACACTGGACGTTATAAGAATATTGCCATGACTGGATGGCCTGGTGTCAGTATATTGTCACTTGGGGAGACGGACATCCAGATATCCCTCCATTCATCCGTGTGTGGCAGCACGTTTACTTGTGTAGAGAGCTTCGAATTTGATCTGACTTTCATTGTGAAAAAAGGCCTAAAATCTTCGACAAGCAACTAGCCAACAAGAAGAAGGACGGTGAAACAAAAGGAGTGACTAAAGGCCCATTTTGGTTACAAAGACAAGACAAGCGACGTTTCGACCAAAGGTCTTTGTCAAGACAAATGGGACAAAAGGACAAAATAAACTAAACAGATAAATACGAAAAGAAGGACAACAACAACAACAACAACAACAAAGATGAGAAAAAATAATAATAAGAAGAAGAAGAAGAAGAAGAAAAAAGAGGAAAAAGAAGAAGAAGGAAAACAACGAACTTTTCGAAAGTTTAGTCATGTTTGGCTGCCTAGGACCAGTTATCAAACGCCTACACCCTAGGAAAAAGGTCAAATGTCACAATCGTCTTCTGTAATAGCTTGTTGCTAAAAATAAAATCTGAAACTTTTTGCCATTCTAAACACGGATTCGATTATTTCTTCCCAATAATAGAAAAAGAAAACGGATTTTTTAAAAAACGAATTAAAAAAAAAATCCAATCGACTGAAAAGGTTGTGTACAGGTTTTTGTGTTACAATTTCACTTTTTGAGTGCAGTACACAAGGACTTGTAATGGGGAAACATTGTTTGGAAGGAGGATTAAAAATTCATGACCACCGCTCTGATAACAACATGGCAGGGAACATCGGCAAAGTTGAAAGGTCATTAAAAGAAAAGGAAACCGAATGGTTGAGATTATTTGACTGATCCAAATGGTGGACGGGGCAAGGGTTGGTCTGAAGGCTGCAGGAAATCAATGTTGAACTGTTCTGCAGATTATAATTATTATTATCATTATTTTTTTCTTCCTTTTTTCTTCTTCCTCCTCATCGTCCTCCTCCTCATTCTCTTCTTCTTCTTCTTTTTCTTCTTCTGATTATTATCAGTAGTTTTATCATTATTATTATTATTATTATTGTTATTATTATTATTATCATTATCATCATTATTCGTGTGGGAGGTGCCCGCAGACGATAGAACACTTGGTCACAGTGCCCGCAGACGGTAGATCACAAGGTCACAGAGTGCCCGCAGACGGTAAAACACTTGGTCACAGAGTGCCCGGTGACGGTAGAAAACTTGGTCACAGAGTGGCCGCAAACGGTAGAACACTTGGTCACAGAGTGCCCGCAGACGGTAGAACACTTGGTCACAGAGTGCCGGCAGACGGTAGATCACTTGTCACAGAGTACCCGCAGACGGTAGATCAAATGGTCACAGAGTGCCCGCAGACGGTAGAACACTTGGTCACAGAGTGCCCGGTGACGGTACATCACTTGGTCACATATTGCCCGCAGACGGTATATCACTTGGTCATAGAGTGCCCGCAGACGGTAGATCACTTGATTACAGAGTGCCCGCAGACGGTAGATCACTTGATCACAGAGTGCTCGCAGACGGTAGATCACTTTGTCACAGAGTGCCCGCAGACGGTATATCACTTGGTCACAGAGTGCCCGCAGACGGTAGATCCCTTGGTCACATAGTGCCCGCAGACGGTAGATCACTTGGTCACAGAGTGCCCGCAGACGATGGATCACTTGGTCACAGAGTGCCCGGTGACGGTGGTACACTTGGTCGCAAAGTGTCCGCAGACGGTAGAACACTTGGTCACAGAGTGCCCGCAGACGGTAGATTACTTGGTCACAGAGTGCCTGGAGACGGTAGATCACTTGGTCACAGAGTGCCCGCAGACCGTAGAACACTTGGTCACAGAGTACCCGGTGACCAAACTCGACGGCGGCTTCCAGTCGGTCTATAGTTGCAGTAATGCCTTCCATGATTGGGTCAAGGATTGGAAGGAGGAGGCGTAATCATAGGAAACGACTGTTATCTTTATTATTATCATTATCATCATCATAATTACCCCCACAATATTAATAGTTGTAAGAGCTAATCAATATCATTTTTTATTTTCTGGAATGACTTTCAAAAGTCTAGTAGTAAGCTTAGAGTTAGGATTAGGGTTAGGGTTAGGCTCAATGCGATTTCTTGGATTCATCTGACGGACTGGAACAAAAAAAATGTGAAATAGAAAGATGTTAATCAACAATGATAATAAAAAATCGACTAGCTAGAGAAATTTGGATCAAGACAAAACCAAGCAGGAGGTCAGTTTACTGTGCTGAGTCATTGATGGCGTTCAGGAACAAGTCTTTCGGTCTTGCTCGTTTGATTTAGACACACCACAGATTTGATCTTTGTGTCATTTTAATTAAATCATCTTTGTCACCCTTTTTGAGGGATGATATTCTCCCCATTCTAAACAATCTAAATCACATATCTGTGAAATGTCAGTGGCAGTGTAAAAATATGGTGGTTCTTTTAACTAACCTGTCGTCTTATTTGTCCCTGAAATGACCTTAACATTTAAAACACCCTCAAACTGCCAATATACAAACCAATCACCATGTTGCAATAGCCTCTCTGTCTACGTGTCATTCAATGATTAACCAGAAACTGTCGCCACCCAAGACGTATCAATAGAGAATCGTGTTATAAATTAATTTATTTGTCACCACCTAGAGTCGTGACGTCACGTGCTAAATATGATCAAATAGTATGCTACAATTCTAGTGTTAAAATGGCATGTGTTGATGATTATGACAATGTACATGAAGGTCACAGTCTTAGATCATGTTTGAAGGCGTCGAATTAAAAAGCACATAAACATGTAGATATATCATCACAAAAATGAGTTGTTTTTTTCTTCAACCCAAGTCTTTTCCAATTTTGGCTTCCATTTTGAATTTTGCTCCAAACATGATCAGATATCCCCCACCCAATCAAAGGACAATAACCGAAAGCATCTCCTAAGCCTCACCACCAAATCAAAGGGCAATAACTGAAAGCATCTTCTAAGCCTCACCTCCATATCAAAGGGCAATAACCGAAAGCATCCTCTAAGCCTCACCACCAAATCAAAGGGCAATAACTGAAAGCATCTTCTAAGCCTCACCACCAAATCAAAGGGCAATAACTGAAAGCATATTCTAAGCCTCACCACCAAATCAAAGTGCAATAACTGAAAGTATCTCCTAAGCCTTACCACCGAATCAAAGGGCAATAAGTGAGAGCATCTCCTAAGCCTTACCACCAAATCAAAGGACAATAACCGAAAGCATCTCCTAAGCCTCACCACCCAATCAAAGGGCAATAACTGAAAGCATCTCCTAAGCCTCACTACCAAACCAAAAGGCAATAACTGAAAGTATCTCCTACGCCTCACCACCAAATCAAAGGGCAATAACTGAAAGCATCTTCTAAGCCTCACCACTAAATCAAAGGGCAATAACTGAAAGTATCTCCTAAGCCTTACCACCGAATCAAAGGGCAATAAGTGAGAGCATCTCCTAAGCCTTACCACCAAATCAAAGGACAATAACCGAAAGCATCTCCTAAGCCTCACCACCCAATCAAAGGGCAATAACTGAAAGCATCTCCTAAGCCTCACTACCAAACCAAAAGGCAATAACTGAAAGTATCTCCTACGCCTCACCACCAAATCAAAGGGCAATAACTGAAAGCATCTTCTAAGCCTCACCACTAAATCAAAGGGCAATAACTGAAAGCATCTTCTAAGCCTCACTACCAAATCAAAGGGCAATAACTGAAAGTATCTCCTAAGCCTCACTACCAAACCAAAGGGTAATAACTGAAAGTATCTCCTAAGCCTTACCACTGAATCAAAGGGCAATAACTGAAAGCATCTCCTAAGCCTTACCACCAAATCAAAGGACAATGACCGAAAGCTTCTCTTAAGCCTCACCACCAAATCAAAGGGCAATAACCGAAAGCATCATCTAAGCCTTACCACCAAATCAAAGGGCAATAACCGAAAGCATCTTCTAAGCCTCAACTAAAAAGAACATCAAAGTCGCTGGTGCTGCTTTCAATTGACTTTGGTGATTGCTGGATAACTGCAGCCATCTCTTTCCTTTACCGTCGAGTTGAATGGAAGGCTTACTGGAGACATTGCTTGCCGACTGCCATTCTCGTTGGAAGCACTTATTCCGATACATCACACAATGACCGCCGTGTATCGGCCTGGAAAAAACAAATAACTATCTAATTAAATGGATACCTGACATTATAAACATGATTTTAACCTTGCGCTTTTGGTTGTTGCAGACCGGAATAAATTTACGGAATCAGAAAATTGATTAATGACTAAACTGCATCACTCTTACCTTACCTTCCCTCCCCTCCCCTCCCCTCCCCTCCCCTCCCCTCCCTTCTCCTGTCCTGCTCTCCCCTCCCTTCTCCTGTCCTGCCCTCCTCCCCTCCCTTCTCCTCTCCTCTCCTCCCCTTCCTTCTCCTCCCCTCCCCTCCATTCTCCTGCCCTCCCATTTCCTGCCCTCCCATCTCCACCCCTCCCCTCCCTTCTCCTGTCCTCCCATTTCCTGCCCTCCCATCTCCTCCCCTCCCTTACCTTCTCCTGCCCTCCCATTTCCTGCCCTCCCATCCCCTGCCCTTCCCTCCCTTCTTCCATCATATCCAATTAATTCGTTACTTGTCTGTTAAACTCACATTTCATCACATTTAAGAGGTCATATCAAAGATGGGGCTTTCTAGACGAGCCATGTGGTGAGGCACTGACATAAACGGAGGGCTCACACGGGCATTTAATGTGGAGGCGAATTGTGCTCATCGCGCTTCACACTTTTTACTTTGCCAACAGCAAACATTGAAACGCATAGGACAAGACAAGCGCCTGTTAGGCGTGTTACAAACTGCTTGTGGGACAAAGACACTACTGTATGGAGGGCCAGGTACCTACTCTACTGCTTGGTTGACAGTTGGGTTTTCTGGTACCGGAAGAAAAAAATCCGCCTCTAAAGGTGATTGAACCTAGGACTTTCAGAACAAACAGTCTGAGCTATTGAGCTACTGCGCCCCAATGCCGTCACAGTACACAGACACCCAGCCAACCAGTCTAAGCATTGTTCCCTGGCGTCACAAGATGCGATTGGGATTGGAACCATTGGCCTTCGGGTTTCGATGCTGTAGCTCTACTTGTATGTGTGTCTAAGTGTGGATGTAAGCATGCGTGTGACTGACTGACTGGCTGACTGACTGACGGACTGACCTACAGACTGGCTGACTGACTGACTGACTGGCTGACTGACTGACTGGCTGACTAACTGACTGACTTAATGACTAACTGGTTGTCACCCTACTGTGTTACACCTGAGACGTTTATAAAATGAGTATTTTATGCCATGTTGTTCCTATAGGCGCTTAGCATTATGAGGACATTTGATGCTAAGACTAGTTGGCCGGGTGTCCGAATATTGTACCAAGTGGAAAGATATTCTAGCGAGCCCTATGTTTATCTCTGTGTTGTGGCAACACGTTAACTTGTCTAAAGATCGATCTCACCTTTGATGTCAAGTAAGACGTGTTGCAAAAGGTGTGACACGGGCAGCCAGCTCGGCAACACACTAAACAGGAAACACACATTTCCGGTTTGCCGGCTGTTGCAGCACCCAGCGGGTTTTCCCATTGAGATTGCAGACAGATTGGTCCAACTGTACACTTTGCGTTGCAAGGTATTATAAAACTGATCAACTACAAACATTCTTTTGTGTTGCCTTGATACCGCATTGTGCCGAGTGGAAGCCTATATCTTTTTATGGTGACAAATTGAGTTGTGTCATGCGAGCTTACAATTGGACATGACCAATCGCAGAGTCAGGAGAGTGGAGACAAAAGCATGCATATTACACTGCAGAACTACAAAGTCGAAAAAATGAATACATACATCAACAGATAGAGGAAGAAAGGAACAAAAGATATTAGCAAATTAAGTATTAATGGTAACAAAGAAAACCTCTTACCAGATACCCCCCGCCCCCTCTTTGTTTCTTGAATGTTGTCCGTTTAATCCTTTGTTTTGTTTGTTTACAAACATAGATTACGGAGCAAAGGTTAAGGTAGTCCAACCACCGTAACCAAAATATTATGATGATATTGCTGAATCGTGAGTAACGAACGTCTGGCGCAACAGGCATGTACGACACCACGGGGCTTTCCCGATTCTCCACAGCCAGTCTTTCATACGACCCAGATCTCACGTAGCCAGTCAGTAGCCAGATCTCCTGATCTTTCACATCGAGCCCTGCTGCTGCAGAACGCCCGATCCGAATCGTGTGGTGGGTGGCATGATCGTAGCCCCGTGTTAATACTTGTGTCATAGCTTGTTACTACTATAATCAGTTATGTAAATTAGTCATAAACCGGGGTGTGGTTGGCTGGAGAAAATGGCAAGGAAAGTGCAGCCAACCTAGCGGTTTTATTCCAATTGCAATGGCTGTTTGGTTGGTTGGGTGGTTGGTTGGGTGGTTGGGTGGTTGGGTGGTTGGTTGGTGGGGTGGTTGGTTGGGTGGTTGGTTGGGTGGTTGGTTGGGTGGGTGGGTGGTTGGTTGGGTGGGTGGTTGGATGGTTGCGTGGTTGGTTGGTTTGGTGGTTGGTTGGTTTGGTGGTTGGGTGGTTTGGTGGGTGGTTGGTTGGTTGGGTGGTTGGTTGGGTGGGTGGGTTGTTTGGTGGTTGGGTGGTTTGTTGGTTTGTTGGGTGATTGGTTGGTTGGATGGTTGGTTGGTTGGGTGGGTGGTTGGGTTGTTGGTTGGTTGATAGGCTGGTTAGGTGGGGGGGGTGATTTGGTGGTTGGGTGGTTTGTTGGTTCGTTGGGTGATTGGTTGGTTGGGTGGTTGATTGGTTGGTTGGTTTGGTGGCTGGGTGGTTTGTTGGTTTGTTGGGTGATTGGTTGGTTGGATGGTTGGTTGCTTGGGTGGGTGGTTATGTGGTTGGTTGGTTGGTAGGCTGGTTAGGTGTATGGGTGATTTGGTGGTTGGGTGGTTTGTTGGTTGGTTGGGTGGTTGGGTGATTGGTTGATTGTTACTTGTTTAAGACAATAACAATAAGATAGGATAAAATAAGATAAGACAAATGTATTAATTACTCAACGAGGGAATAATTCAGTAAGTCAATTTACATACAGACGTAGAGATGCGTCATAAAACAGAATACAGAGGTCCGATAAAACAGATTGATAGTCAAACGTTTGATAGGACGAGAAGAATAAATTAGTAAGTCGTGGACTCAAGTTGGTTGGTTGGTGGTTGCTAAATAAACGTCCTTATGGTATAGTGCATATCAAGGCAATGGCTTCTTTCTTGATGAGGCGGAGGAGTTGTTCAAGACAAGTTAACAAGTTGCTGCCACACATAGAAACACAGAGGGCTAAATGTTACAGTAGATTGACACCGGGCCAACCACTCTTGCCACTGTTCCGGCAATGTTGCACGCCTAGCGAAAAGGCTGCTAGCTGTATGTCCATATTATCGTCCACGTCAAACCGGCTCCGTAGATGAATGGTAGAGCGTCCGCCTCGGAAATGGTAGGTCTGTGGTTCGAATCCTGGACACGCCATTCCCAACACGTTACAGTCCGATATTCAGAAGTTTTCCCGCTAGGCGCTCGGCGTTATGGGAACAGTGCTAAAACTGGTTGGCCCGGTGTCAGTTTAATTGTTGGCATATTCGATTGAGATCTACGTCTGTGTGGCAGGACGTTAACTAATTTAGAAAGCTCCGCATTCGATGTGACCTAAATTGTGATTAAAAAAGAGGTCAGACAGCCAAGCAACCAAAGACCCTGTCGTCTTAGTCTGATGTTTGACGCTTTGAAGCCTATGAAAGTACGCTCCGTCGCGTAACTTTGAGAAATACAGAATTTATGGACTTAAATGAAGAAAAAAAACCGCTATTATGTTTAAGAGATGTGTAACCGAAAAACGTTGAAATGCCCACTGACAGTAATACTCAGTCCAGCCGAGTCAGTGAGTAAATTGGAAGAAAGAAGCTGACTGTCCTGGACGATGCTCTGTTTGTTTGGGTCGCAACCTCGCCATGACGCAGTAACTTGATCGAAGGTGTTCAAAAGGGATTGATGGGTAACAAGTACTGGTATATCCGACATGACACACACCCCGACAGGCTCGAGGCGTCAGGGCAAAAACAACTCACTACAATGCCCGCACGGTACCAACACACACCATTGTGTGATGGTGTAAATGGAAGGGGGAAAAGTGACAACCACTCACTTAACGTTGCTGCCATGTTGACATCATGACGTCAAATCAATGGGTCTAAAAATAGGGTTTGCCCGACTGTATCCTTGTTCTAAAATTAGATCCAGTCAGCGGCATCATGATGGCAGCTTTGGTGTACGTCACCAACAATGACAAAGCGGTTTTCAGTTTGGACTTGCTGGTTGTCGCCTGTCCAACACACTCCCTAACACAGTGTACATCATATTACCAAAGGAGAAACGTTCTACCACACAGGCATAAACGGATGACTCTCTCGTATACCATCTATCTCCCCCAGACACAGTATACTGACCCAGGGCCAACAAGTTTAACACTCTTCGCGGCTGGCGGTACAGCTTCCTACCATGTGCCGATTGTAACGTCTCAGCCAGGACGCCACATGGGTTCAAACTCCCGCCCTTCCCATTTTTAGGCCGACTCTCTACCTATTACACGATGGGGTCGACGGAGAAGAAACATTCAAGGATATGCGTCGGATTGTAAGCAGGAAACGAAAGGAAACGAAAACCATGTTAACACGACCTACATAATTTTCTACGTGCATGATGCTTGCAATTTTTATACTCTCGTCTCGTAAATTGTGTACTCTTGCTCAAGTTCGGGACGAGAAAACTAAGAAAAACGAAATAAAAACAATAACAACCCAGAAAACAAATCACCCCTCCTCCTCCCAAAAAAGGAAACCTAAACTGAGAACAAACCAAAACAGGGGGAAAAGAATCTTTCCTAATACCAAACCCTCGATCATTTTCTTTTAACCCCCCTCTCCCGTCTTCCCCTCTCCCCCTCCCCTTCTCACCTCTCCCCTCCCCGCCTCCCCCTCCCCCTAACACACCCCCCTCCAGCCTTTTTAAAATGTCTTTTTTCTTTCATTTTTTCACGACCTCCCATCTCCTTCTCTTGATCCAAGTATTGTACGTTTCTAAGAAATCTCAACATGCTTCTTTTCCAAATATTCAAATTGAGACAGATGTAGAAACTCTCCGAGAGGAGCATTGGGCCATCTCCAGTTGACTGGTGTCACGTATCACATCACGTATCTCGTATTACGTATCATGCATCACGCAGCATCCTGGAGACGTGGGGGGTGTGGGGGGGGGGGGGTAGGGGGGGTCTCTCCCAGTGATGATTAGTAATGGAGTAGCCCGAGCATGGACCTCATTAAATCTATGACGTGAACACTGACGTCACGTGTCAGCCTGCGTCGGGGACAGTGAAGAGGGAGTTAGTGTAGAAGGGGTTCCTTTTTTTGTTTTGTTTTTAACGGATTATCAGTTTTTAATCCTCATGTAGTACCAATTTATCAAGACAGAGGCAAATGGAAAGCTGAGTTGCCAATTCAAAGGAATTCAAACATAAATTATTTTTTCCCGACGTCATCAAAGGCAGGGCACAAGGGGATGACCACTTTGGAGGTATTTGTTTGTGCTTTCGTTTGTTTGTTTGTCTTGATCCAAAGCTGCTGTACTGGCTCAATGACTGACTCTGTTTTTGCGCAGAGACAAGAGACGTGTTACATAATCTTGTCCTGCTCAGAATTTAGAAAGACCTTTGACACAAGTTAAAAAAAAAAAAAACCTCCTCACATTTATCAACACAACACCAGCGTTCTCACAACAATCTACTTACAGCCCGATCTCACCCCTGGCATTTAACCCTAGCAATGCCCATATTTCTCATACTACATGCTAGATACACTGAAATCTTCAAGCGTTGCCCGTTCTATATCAGATTTCAGTGGACTGACAAATCTCAAAGCCCTGAAATTCAGGTTCTATCCGGGTGATTTTGCACATGTCCCATATCTCCATTTGTAACCAGACATCAAAGACATTAGAAGATATAGTCCAGGACTTCCTAGTCCGAGACCAAGCTAGCCACTGACTAAAGTTATATCCGTAGAC
>JAUEKZ010241196.1:17500-20474 GCA_031471865.1 Melibe leonina
ATCTCCTGTTTGATGTATGCTTTCAGCTATCTGCAATCTGCTCTTTGATATATGCTGTCTGCCATCTGCTATATGCTATATGCTGTCTTTTATCTGCTATCTGTTGTATGTTATCGGCTATCTGCTGTCTGCTATGTGCTGTTTGCTGTCTGCTGTCTGAAGTCTGCTATCTGCTGTATGATGTATGTTTTTTGCTATCTGCTATGTGCTGTTTGTTATGTGCTGTCTGCTGTCTGCTATCTGCTATCTGCTGTCTGCTGTCTGCTATCTGCTATCTGCTGTATGATGTATGTTTTTTGCTATCTGCTATGTGCTGTTTGTTATGTGCTGTCTGCTGTCTGCTATATGCTAACTGCTATCTGCTGTCTCCTATCTGCTAACTACTATCTGCTATCTAATATCCGCTGTCTGCTATCTGCTGTTTTCTTACTGCTATATGCTGTCTGCCATCTGCTATCTGATATCTGCTATCTGTTATCTGCTGTCTTCTATCCAGTGTATGCTTTCTCTTGTCTGCTGTCTGCTATCTGCTATCTGCTATCTAATATCTACTGTCTGATATCTGCTGTCTTCTATCTGCTGTATACTTTCTGCTATGTACTGTCTGCTGTCTGCTGTCTGATGTCTACAATATGCTGTCTGCTGTCTGCTGTCTGTTGTCTGCTGTCTGCTATCTGATATCTGATATCTGATACATAATATCTGCTTCTGCTATCTGCTGTCTGCTATCCACTCTATGTTTTCTGCTGTCTGCTGTCTGATGTCTGCTATCTGCTGTCTTCTATCTGATATCTGCTGTCTGCTGTCTGCTGTCTGCTGTCTGCTATCTACTGTCTGCTATCTGCTGTCTGCTATCCACTGTATGCTTTTTGCTGTCTGCTGTCTGCTGTCTGCTGTCTGCTATCTGCTTTCTGATGTCTGCTGTATGCTTTCTCCTATTTGCTATATGCTGTTTGCCGTACACTCTCTGCTATCTACTATCTGCTTTCTGCTGTGTGCTGTCTGATGTCTACAATATGCTGTCTGCTGTCTGCTGTCTGTTGTCTGCTGTCTGCTATCTGATATCTGATATCTGATACATAATATCTGCTTCTGCTATCTGCTGTCTGCTATCCACTCTATGTTTTCTGCTGTCTGCTGTCTGATGTCTGCTATCTGCTGTCTTCTATCTGATATCTGCTGTCTGCTGTCTGCTATCTACTGTCTGCTATCTGCTGTCTGCTATCCACTGTATGCTTTTTGCTGTCTGCTGTCTGCTGTCTGCTGTCTGCTATCTGCTTTCTGATGTCTGCTGTATGCTTTCTCCTATTTGCTATATGCTGTTTGCCGTACACGCTGCTATCTACTATCTGCTTTCTGCTGTGTGCTGTCTGATATCTGCTGTTTGCTGTCTGCTATATGCTATCTGCTGTTTTCTCTCTGCTGTATGCTTTCTGCTGTCTGCTGTTTACTATCTGCTATCTGATATCTGATATCTGCTGTCTGCTGTCTGCTACCTGCTGTATGCTTTCTGTTATCTGCTATCTGATAATTGATATCTGATATGTGCTATCTGCTATGTGCTGTCTGCTATTTGCTGTCTGCTATCTGCTGTATGGTTTCTGCTATCTGCTATCTGCAATCTGCTGTTTGATGTATGCTTTCAACTCTGCAATCTGCTATTTGATATCTGCTGTCCGCTATCTGCTATATGCTGTCTTCTGTCAGCTATCTGCTGCCTCTTAACTGCTATCTGCTGTCTGCTATGTGCTGTCTGCTGTCTGCTGTCTGCTGTCTGTTGTCTGCCGTCTGCTCTCTACTTTCTGATGTATGTTTTTTGCTATCTTCTATGTGCTGTTTGCTATGTGCTGTCTGCTGTTTGCTGTCTGCTATATGCTATCAGCTATCTGCTGTCTGCTATTTGCTAACTACTATCTGCTATCTGATATCCGCTGTCTGCTATCTGCTGTTTTTTTTGCTGCTGTATGCTGTCTGCCATTTGCTATCTGATATCTGCGATCTGTTATCTGCTGTCTGCTATCCAGTATATGCTTTCTACTGTCTGCTGTCTGCTATCTGCTATCTGCTATCTGATATATACTGTCTGATATCTGCTGTCTTCTATCTGCTGTATACTTTCTGCTATGTTCTGTCTGCTGTCTGCTGTCTGATGTCTGCTATCAGCTATGTGCTATCTGCTATGTGCTATCTGTCATCTGCTATCTGCTATGTGCTGTCTACTCTATGCTGTCTGCTGTCTGCTATTTGCTATCTGCCATCTGATACATAATATCTGCTTCTGTTATCTGCTATCTAATATCTGCGGTCTGCTATCCACTGCATGCTTTCTGCTGTCTGCTGTCTGCTATCTGCTATTTGCTATGTGGTATCTGCTGTCTGCTATCTGCTGTCTGCTATCTGCTGTCTATTCTCTGATATCTGCTCTCTGCTATCTGCTGTATGTTTTCTGCTATTTGCTATATGATGTCTGCGTCTGCTGTCTGCTGTCTGCTATCTGCTGTTTGCTGTCTACTATATTCTTTTTGCTATCTGGTATCTGCTGTCTGATGTATGCTTTCTGCTATCTGCTATCTGCTATCTGGTGTCTGCTATAGATATGCTGTCTGCTGTCTGCTGCCTGCTAAATGATATCTGATATGCGCTATCCGTTATGTGCTGTTTGCTATGTGGTGTCTGCTGTATGCTGTCTGCTGTCTGCTGTCTGCTAACAGCTATGTGCTATCTGCTATGTGGTGTCTGCTGTCTGCTGTCTGCTATCTGCTGTCTGCTGTTTTCTATCTGCTGTATTATACCGCGGGCCAGTGGGACCCCCTCCCCCCCCCCCTGGGGAGCTTTTGAGACATATTTTTTGGGTATGTTAGATGCCTTGAGAGTACGATTCCACTTGTTCGCCAGACAATAAGTGTCGCCATCACAGAGTTATTGCCCTTGAAAGGTCATATGGTATAAATTTAGGACTAGACTTTTTGAAAAA